>JAOEHX010015764.1:0-17221 GCA_025448015.1 Bolborhynchus lineola
GGAGCAACTGCTCTATGGAAGGGGTCCCTGCCCGTGGCAGGGGCTGGAACTGGATGAGCTTTGAGGTCCCTTCCAACCTTAATCAGTCTGGGATTCTACAGAGGGAACAGTGCAGGTACAGGAGCAGACTTTGTATGCAGTATTGTACAAAAGGTCATACTCTTTCACAGGCTACAGAGGAGAGAAATGTGACAAGGAACGATACACAGTATGAGCCAGCAGAAAGTGGAGGCAGACAGGTCTGCAGGTAAGGGCTATTGGAAGTCTCCTGGAGGACAATGTGGTGAGGCACCCATATGATGGAAGAGTGCTAATAAGAAGGATGTGTGAGAGGAGAAAATGGTAGTGGTGCTTTGACCACGATGGTCTAAGGATTCCATAGAGACAAGGTTTGCAGGGAGCAGTAATTGCTTCTATTAGAACAATTGGTATCATTTAGGGGAAAAAATTACTAGCTTTTGAGCACTGGTCATTGCAGTGCTATGAAAAGGAAATTGTGGTGAAGTATTACAAAACAATACGTGGAGGGAGAACCTGACATATGCATTTATATAGCTGGTGGGCTGGTTGGTAGACCTTAAGTTTGATGCTCTTTGGGGGCATTTCCATTCACGCAGGCAAGGTGTAAAATCCTTCAGAATCAGAGTGCAATGACTCACATTTCCCTTGTTCTCATGTTTACCTGTGTAAATTACAACAGTGAGCTCAGGACAGATGGAGCTGCAGCCCTCTTGCTCTCATCCAATGTACGCTTTTCCTTCAGTGGCCAAGACTGCTGCTACACATTATTATGCACTGCAGTCAGGGATACATTGGTGCAGTGAGGCACACAGGAGATGTATAGACTGTATGAATCAAAGCAAATATTCTCACTGTGAAAGCCAGTGTTCTCTGCTTACAGGGAAATGGAAAATTCACTTAATAGAACAGAGCAGCTTGGAGGCAATTCTCATTGCCAGGGGCAGTTACTAGAGGGAGATATTACCACACTCTAAGCCAGTGCCACCTTATTCGTGACCACAATATCTCTAAAATAATGAGCAAAATGAATGCAATATTATCAAACCCAGGTGAAAATGACTACTGACCTAGCTGAATCACCAGCAGACCCCAACATCCTCACATCTGCTTCCCCCTGCAGGTGATCCTGCGCTGCCTCCACTGCTCTGGAAACCATGAATTATTCTGGGAAGCATGAACAGCTTTTCATTTTTCCAGTGTTGGAAAACGATCCTTTCTCTTCTGCTGACATCTCTGTCCTATTTTAAAGAAGGTGCCTCCCCATAGGATGCATTCCTTTGGGCAGAGAGGACTCTGCTTGCTTGCTGGTTTCCCCTGTGATCTCCTTGGTCTTCTGCTTGTTTGCAAATTTAATTGCTCCCCTGATTTCTGAAAAGGGCTAATGCCCTCCCTGATTAGGGCATCTTGGAAGTGTCACTTGTCTGCAGGTTATTTAGCATTTCACCACCAGCACACAGTAAAACAGCATCAGTACTCTTTTATTCACCAGCAGTCCTGGAGTCAGCTCCATGTGTCCCAAGGGATTTACTCCTTTTTTTAACATGTAGATTCGACAAAAAGCCAACATATGGCTGGGTTTGGGGGGTAGCAGAAACTGTTGGTCCTCTCTTCATTAGGACAGAAAACAAGTGTAGAGTTGATGGAAATACTTGAGTCTTGAAGGAGAAAGTGACAATTTTGTCCACCTCACTTGTCCTCAGGGAAAGCAGGAGCCATGAATCAGATGGCAATTGCTTTAATCTTACTATGTATTAATGTTGTGAGAGGAATACAGACCTTCCCTGCCTCCCTACAGTCATAATTTATTCCCAGCCAATTAACTTGTGCTGCTGCAGAATTAATAAACTATTATATTATTGATGCCAACAAAAATGGGAATGGGACTCTGTCTTTCTGACAGCACTGTGAAAAGGTCTAGAGAGCACTGCACCAGCAGAAGGAGTTCTTGTGGATTTCCTCTTGTACCAAGTTGTAAGAAGTGATGCTCTGTGGGAATCAGTCCTTAATTCTTAGCTCATTACTAACTCTGTGGCCACCCCCATCTGGCTGTTCTCAAAATGTTGGAACCTATGCAAACCCTCAGTTTCCAGTGTCAGTGGTAGCGCTGAGGTCAAATAATGAGGTTGAATGGTGGGGTTCCCATGTTTGCCTCATCACTAACATGAGCTGTCACTTTAGATCTTAAATCAAATTCAAGGTAGCACTTCAGGATAGGATTCATCTCACTCAGACAAAAATCAGTGTAAGTGTGCAGCTACAGCTGAAAGAGACCCTACAGACTCCTTTCAAAGTCAGTGAAGAGAGACAGGCACTGTGAGGAGAAATTCTTCTAACCAGTATAGACATCTATTGCAAGACAAGATAAAACACACCCCAGGCAGCACTGACTCTGCCCAACCGGATCTGCATCAGAGCAGCCTGCACTGCAAATATCTACATGGGAGTTCCATGGAGAAAGGCCCCTCACTGTGCAACCTCAGTACTTTCAGAAGGTCACCCATGCTACCTTCTCGTGAGGTGGGTGAGGTGTGGAAGTGAGGAGAGACAGCATGACTAGCTTATCCTGGTGCCAATCCTTTAGACAGACAGGTTTTGGGCAAGGTGAGTCTCAGAACCTACATGTGTCAGCCCATGGGTACAGTGATGCAGGGATGCAGCCTCTGACTACGGTGATGAGGTGCTTAGTGATCCCAAGATGCCTTTTGGAGAATTCCACAGCCTTCTGGTCCCGAGTGGCATCTTCAATTCCCTTCCAACCTAACAACCCACACAATGAAACCACCAGTTACTAAGAGAGGGGACCTGGCTCTCTCTTCCAAGTGCTACAACTCTTTATGCCCCTTCTGCAATACAGAAGTATTTTTAATGCAGTAAATGTAAGTTATTTCCATCAAAAAAGCCATCTGCAGTGTCATGACTATATGCAGTCTATATATGGCACTTGTATCTTCTGTGGTCCAGGAAAACGCACTTCCTGCCAGCATGTCACCTGCTCCGGATGTGTGACCTTGCTCATGCACTTCTGTTGGAGCCTTCCCATTTCTATAACTGAGCCTTGCAGCAGAGACTGTCTCTGCCCATCACCCAAACTGTTACTGTCTCTTCCTAGATGCAGCTCTCAACTTCTCTGGTTTCTCAATGGGAAAAGATAAAACCCATACACCAATCCACTAACCAGCAACCAAACAACTTTCCCTCCCCCCAACACACTGTTGCTTCAGTGCAATATGAAACAGAGAAACAAATGTTGAGCTGTTTGTTTTGTTTCTGCAGTGATAAAGTCCTCCCTGCTCTGCAGTGGGCTGAAGGCTCAATTTCTGGCTCTTGTAAAGTTTGATTTAGAAACTGGAAAGTCTGTGTAAACAAAGTTGGAGTGCTATTGTTTCTAAAGACAGCTCTGGGCTTTTCTCTATGGTAACCTCCAGAAGGTAATTAGGGAGCCATAGCAACAGCTACACCTCCTAGTATACTGTCTACTCTCCCTCAGCCACTGTGTGAGCTCCAAAACATAGAAGCAAGCATCCTGGGGACACTGAGCTGCTCTACATTATGTTAGAGACAACTGATGCTTGCCAGCATCACCTGGGCCCTTGTTTTTGACAATGTTCTGTTTAGTTCTGCTCCAGAGGGTGAACAGGAGACACTGGCCAAAAGCTGTGATGGCCCTGCCTTATGTGAGAAGCCAGGCATGAAGTGTGTCTGTTCAAACTGGGAACCTTGGCTAGTGAATGATCTCATGCTGTGCTTGGATCCGTGTCCTCTAGTCATCTCTGCAGTGGGGGTGATGCTCTAGAGCTGGGGAGAAACTATGGCTTCAGTAGTCAGCCCTCCTCAGATTTGAGCTGTGTGCTTTGGAACTCTGGGGATTTTGCTCCATAGCTGATGTAGGTTATACGAGCTTTGGAGTGATCCAGTTTGAACTCTGTGTTGTTTTTCTACCACTACACTGAAAATGTTGCTCCCCTGGATGAGGATGGACCTCAAGGTGTTTGCTGCTCCCTGGTGAAGATGCTGGAGGAGTTTAGAGAAAGCCACTTCCTGGCAGTGCCATATGAGATCTAACAACCAGGCACCACAGGTCACAATGGAAGCAAACAGAGCAGGAGACAGCTTAAACAAGGGAAGTTTTGGTTAGATACAAGGAAGAAGTTCTTTACTGTGAGGGTGGTGAGGCACTGGAACAGGTTGCCCAAGGAAGTTGAGAATACTCCATCCCTGGCAATGGAGTATTCTCAACTCCAATGGAGAATTCTCAATTCAATGGAGAATACACCAGGTTGGGTGTATTCTTGGGCAACATATTCTACTGTGTGTTGTCCCAGCCCATGGCAGGGAGGTTGGAACTAGATGATCTTAAGGTCCTTTCCAACCTTAACTATTCTATGATTCTATGTCCTGTCCACCTTCCCCTAACACCCCCAGACACTGAGGAAAGCAGCAGCAACTCCTACTAAAAGGCATACTGATTTGGAGTGCATTTCAGCCTATCCTCCTGCTTAAGCAAGGTATTTAGATGCAACAGGTCCCTGGTTTGGAGCTGGCAGGAGTTTACCCTATGAAGACACGAAAGCTGTAATTTCCCATAATGAATAGCAACTGCTTATTAGCAGATCGCTCCTTCCCTAATTCTGTTTTATGTGCGATCTTAGCAGAAGTGCAGCCACACAGCTGCAGGTGGGAGATAGGAAGCAAACTTTAATATGTAGGAAGAGAGAAAGAATCAATCAGAGGAATGAGTAAGAGAGATTGAAAAGTTTTACAGAAAGGGATCAGGGAAAGTGGGTTGAGGAAACCTTTTCCTCCCTGGATGAGGATTTCAGCCGCCCTCACCTGTGGGTGGGAGCACAGTGGTTTTCAATCTCCTCTCCACAGCAACTTGTATCCAATACTGCTGAATATAGCTGCTCCAAGATGAGGAATGGACACATCATCCTAATTTCTCCTCCTCAGGCTGTGCCTGTTAAAAAATAGAATTGATTCAGTTCAAGGACCTAAGTGGCACCCAGTGATTCAGCATTTCTTCTGAGAAAAGGACACTGCAAAGGCCTCTCTGCCTGCCTGGTTTTGCCATCTGATATAGCTGAGCCTCACCTACAGCTCTATTTCCCCGAATGAGCCTCTAAATGAACATGAATTGAGTGTTTTATGAGCTCTATCTTGCTGGAAGGAATGGGCCTTTTTATCTCCCAAGACCCTAACAGGTCACAGGATTGTAATTCCCACCAAATGATCCAGATGGGAGTGAGACAGGTGGGTTTGAAGATAAAGGACAAGCAGCAACACCATAGTCATCACAATCACTAGAGCCTAACTAGGGCTGTGGGATTGGCTCCATGGGAAGGCTGGCTCTGAATGAACTGTGGAGAGGAAAGAACACTCTCACGCCCTCTTGGCAGTCCCGTTAGTGATGTCAGGAGACTGGCAGAGCAAGACAAGGGTTTGAACTGTCATCATGCACCTTGCAATCACTCTGCAAGGGGTGTATCATTGCAGACTGTCCATCAGGGAATAAAACTTACCCTGCAAGAAAAGGGGAGTGAAGAAATGTCTCAATGCAGTGTTAACATATAAATGCACTCGCCCTGAGTCCTTACTTTGCTGTTTTCCCACCTGTGACTAATGGTCACACCAGAGAGTGATTGGCTTTAGGAGGTGTGATCATGTACAGAAACTACCATCAGACATCACAGCCTTATTGCCTTGGAACCCAATATAGATGGGCAAACCCAGGAGTCCAGGAATGCTCCCATTTGAACTGAAGGAGCAAACAGGTTAGTAAGAGTGGTAAGAACCAGTTCCCACCAGATGTACATGAGCTGACAGCCTAAGGGGCTAAGGGCTGAACTGGGTGGAGGACAGAGCAAGAGCCCAGCGCACGCTCTGTGGCAGCAAACGGAGATTTGCTGCAGGCAAACCAGCCTCAACTTGGGGAATTTTCGCTTAATTTGATTTCTTGCCAATTAACACCAACTTCTGATGCCTAATTTGGGTATTGAGCAAAAAAACAGATCAGAGAATACAATTTAAAACCACTTAAGGATACAAATTACCTCCCATTTCCCATAGCTCAGCTAAAACCACTTTCCCCCTTCTCCCCCAGCCCCATCTGAGTCTGTAGGCAGTGAGGTTGATGCTGCTGTTTGTTTTTTACTGATATTACTCCACTCAAACATTCATCATTCATGGCCACAGCCCTTCAGGGGTATCCCTGTCCCAGCATGGGTTGCCGACAGCTACAATCCCTCAGGGGTGCTCCTGCTCTGCTGTGGGTCACCCACAGACCTTGCATAACTCAAACCCTGTGATTTATACCTGAGGCCAAGCCCTGTAAAACCTTGACAGAAGGCTTCAGCATCCCACAGTGAGTCCTGAAATGGAGGTTATGATATTAATATATGTCCTGCTGTCACTTCATTGACTGACAACAGACTGATGGCATTAAGTGCCCTGTCAGCTCTTCATTAAACGCTTGATTGAAGACTGCCAGTGATGCCTTTTCTCCTTTAATTAAGACAGACATTTCTGAAGGCAGGTTGGAAATCAGCCTGTGGACCGGGCAGCACTGGGCTCCTGGTGCTGGGCAGGAGGAGCAGAGAAGGATGTCTCACCCCTCTCTCCCCTCTGACTCCTCTCTGAGAGTGTTAATTAAAAACTGCTTCAAGGATTCATGTGCTGTGGCTCCTTTCTTAATTAGCACACCCTATTAGCAGTAAAACTGAGTAACACAAACAAGCGTTTACAGATCTTCCCATTTCCTTCTACATTTGCTGGAGCGATAATGGAAGATGGATGATCCGTGGGTGTTTCAGCTGATTAGGAGCCAAAGTTTTGTTTTCTTTATCCCTTTCTGAGGGTTATGAATGTCCAGATAAGGGAGATTTCCTCTGTGCCAACAATCCTGGCAAGTGAAACATGTGCATGCAGAGGGGTCACTAATGAAGTGGTTTGGATGGCAGTTAGCACACGCCGAGCATGTTAACATGGGGAAGAACAGCTCCCAGAGGTACCCCAAAAGATTAAAACAGCAATAGCAAAGAATAAATACATTAAGTCAGGAAAAAAGGCGGTTTGTTAGTGCTGAAATTCATGTTGTCGAGCTATTCTGCACTCTTCATTTACAGGGTTAATCCCTCTGGAAATCAGGGCACCCCATTCAGGTGTTACAGCAGGGACTGGGGAGGGAACTGTTGAGTTGTGCCTTGTTTTGCAAGGCTGGGGCTGGCTTGTGGAGGGAGCATTGGATGCTGACCAGTGCATCCTCCTCTGCTCACTGCTTCCTGCAAGTGGGACCCCCTGAAGCAAACAGCACAGCCCAAAGCACCACTTCAGGAGCCTTCACCCTGGCTGGGAGCTCACACCTGTATCAGTCCTATTCACACAGAACCGCAGGCCTGGGGCTTGGGATGATGGAGGGTGGTAATTTCTGCATACTTCAGAGGAAAACAAAGCCCAATATTACATGCAAGTATAGAGTCTCCAAAACCCCTATTAACAGGCTTCTCTTCATTATTCCTTTGATTTGCATATTGCTGTCTTAATGCAGGCTAAATGTAATTATTTCTCAGTGTTGTTTTGCCTGTATTAGTGGAAGCTATTGCCACAGGGCCCTGTTCAAAAACTGCCTATATAAATATTGTTAAAAATAAATGCATAACATTAATTCTCTGTCGTTCATGTCACTGTTTATTTAATGCTCTAAAAAGCTAATTACCACTCATTTTACTTTACATCTTTTTCAGGTCTTAAAGTCTCAGTGCTATAAGATAAAAGAATTAATTGTTAATTAACATACCTTTTTTGAAGCACACTTTTTTCTTTATCAAAGATTACAAGAGGAGGAAGAGAAGGGGGAGAAATGAAGCTCTCGGTATTTCTGCCAGCTCTGGTGCCAAAATGGGCTTTTGCTTAAATAACACCACAAAACTTTTATCTGGCCCTGGGGAGAAGAAGTACAAGCTATGGTGTGTGAAGCCAATAAAAAGCATCAGTATTATTATTAGTTTTCCTTGCACTGGATGTCTGAACACATTGTACCCAACTGTGTCTGCAGCCTGATGGATTTGTAAAGAGGGAAATGATGTTGCTGGAATTTTAGGCATCCAGCACCAAAAAGGCAGAATGCCCTCTGCAGGGAAACAAGGCAGCATGAACTATGAGAATTAACCTTCAACAATGGCTTTTTGCATTTGAAGGGGCATTGCTGAGGGATGCCGAACATCCCAATGCCCATTCCCAGGCACCCTAATGCCCAGGGAAGCCAGGGAGACCTCCAAGCTGGGCAATCGGGCATGAGATGTTTCACATTACCACCTCAAAGACTGTAAAGCAATCAAACCCATCATGAAGGGTTAGATTTATACTACTCACCTGCTTGTTGCCTCACTTTATCCTGACCCCCACCACCCCCCAGCCTCTGAGTTGGGTGACACAGTTATGTCCCATGTAGAAGACACTGAAGCAGGAGGGCAGAGAGAAACTGATACGATTTCTGATCCCATTTTACTTTGGGGTGGGGAGGGTGCCACATATTCTTCCAGAGCTTGGTTAGCACAGACTACACTATCCGCTGGGATCACCCCCACACATGGTGCCTTTCATTCATGCTAAGGACAGGTTCCTGTATGGAGAAACCATAGGGCAAAAGAGATTTTTCCATCTTTCTACCCTTTCCTGGTGCCTCCCTAGTCCAGATCAAGATGGGTTTCAAGGAAGGGACAAACCAGGGGTGCTGGGCTCTTGTGGGAAGGCAGTGGTCCTATTCCTGCCCCCATTTCAGGATTCCACCCGCCCGCCTCCATCTCTTTGCTTCAGTGCAGTTGCCTGTCTCACCAATATGTGTTTCAGGCAGAGATGTTCACAGTAAGCTTGATCCTGACAGCAGCAGCTTTGCAGGTCACAAGAAAGAGCATTTCAGCAACTTTGTCTTGGAAGCCTGTCAAACATCACCATGCTGATATCCTAAACCTACTCCTCTCCCCACTTCAGGCTCGATTAGCCAAGAGGAGCAACACTGAGTCAGGTTTAGCCCTAATGCCATTTTCCTTGTCCTTGTGTCCAAGTTTTCAGCTGTTCCCTGCCACAATTTCTCTGTTACCTCCCCAGGGCAATAGGTCACCATGCCATTAATCTCCACTGCAAGAGCCTCACCGTTGGGTGTCGCGATGGGAGCGTGCTGTTCATGCCAGAGCAGACTTTGCAGCTTTGTGATGTATTTATAGTTGTGTTGCTTTTCTCTCCAGCTAATTGGAAATGTCAGGGAACTTTTAATTTGTAACAATGAAGTGAAACTCTTCCGCCTCCGTATTTACATAAATTAGGGCGAGTTTGCACACATCCATTTCCTGGAAGAAAAGACAAAAAAGAAACAAATTCAGGATGAGTTTCCTACTTGAAATATTCATGAAGCCAGGCATAAAAATACAGTAACTGCCTAGACAGGCTTGTCCAAAAGGAAAATTAAGAACAGCGCCACGAGGACAACTTCAAAGCACATCTTGGTAGGCTCTCCTTGCCCTTCCACTCATCTGGTGGTGGGCTCTGACTGCCCCTGGGTTTTGTCACAGGCAGGAAGGGACAGTCCCCTGCACTGCATCCAATGCTGCCCAGTTAGTAAACAGCACATCAGGCCAACCAGTGCACTCTGTTACTTCTCAGCAGGAAGCGAGAGGCTGAAACATTCAGTGCTTATGGGCAGTCCTAGTTTCATCCAAGCATCTGTCTATATCCCTGACCTATTGCCTACTCCCAGTAAGTATTTAAATCTCAGATAGCTTAGCATTTTGGGGCTATTTTTATTGTACCTGAGGTCAGAGCACAGTGAGGGGCAGTGATTCAGCTGCTAGCATAATTCATACACAGTATTCTCCAGCATTATCCTGTGAATCTACTATTAACCTGCATTATTCCATTAATTCAATATTTATCTCTGGGGCTCTTAATGGAGCATTTGATTTAACAGTACATGAATATTGCATCCTGCAGCAGTAAGAAAAAAGGTGAATTTAAAACCAGAACAGGGTAACTGCTAATCAAATATATTCGTGAAATGCTTAAACACAAATCCTGCTCAGCTTACCCCAACCGTGGGGCTGACATTTCAATCCACTTAGCACAGCTGGAGCACTTTGTCATTTGTTCAAAGGGACATATCCCACCAAGGATGCTGGAACCCTGAGAAGTTCACATCTGTTAGACATTCCATAGAGTTTGCTGTGGCTACACAAAAATCCACTTCCAAGGGTAAAAATATGTCTTGGAAGAGCAGTAACAGCTTGATTTAGTCTTGATGTGTTGTCATTTTCAGTTGTAAGGGCACTAGGACACAACCTGTTGAAAAGGTCCAGGCCCCACATGACCAACCCGTACGGAGGAACTGGGCTTGGAGAACTGAGCTGATTCCCTGTTCATATGTTCTCATGTCTTCAGCATTGCTCAGAAACTCTTGCTTGCAGACCTTGTGAGTTCCCGGATAGACTGAAATCACGTAGTGATGGTAATGTAGGTTTTGATTGAAGCCCAATCTCTTGCATAGCTCTATTTTGGGCCAAATGATGAACATCTGACAGATGCTTGAGTAGCATCTTCCAGATTAATTGCCACGTTTTCATTTGAAACTGCTTGTTTTAAACCACTGCTTGTTTTAGCGGCTGATCATTCGCAGTGCTCAGGTGTTCTCTTGCCCATCTCTCTTGCTATAGCTTCCAAATACTGGTTTTTGTTGTTCTTTCCTAGGGAGCACTTTGAAAGAGTCAAACATCAACTCGACTCCAGGTTTCTGTACTTGAAAACCTGTTTAGATCTTAGCATTGGTCTGAAATGTTTGCAGGAAAAAAACAGCTGGGAAAAAAACCCAAAACCAAACATAAAGTGAAAGCCGCCTGCCAGTGCTGCCACCCTGAAACCCTCCGTTCCATGCCTTGCATCAAAACCTACGCAGAAGCTCTGCGCTATTTGGACCTCTGCACAGTTCCTGTGCCTATTCCACCTGGAAAACCTTCTTCCTCCTGAAATCTCCCCTTCTGCACTAACGACAAGTACTTTGTACTGCCGGGCCTGCACTTCTGACTCCACTCCTAAAGCACAGCTCATGGGAGGGTTTGAACATCTCTCTTTCCTTTCATTTGAAATACCCTTGCAGATTCCTAATCAGGCTTTAAACATACAAAGAAGGTGCTGTCTGCAGACAATCCCTTTTGAGTTTTATCTTGCTTCCACTGCATGCTGGGAGAAGGGATGTGAAGCCTTTACCAGGGCTTTGTGGTTACCCAGGCAGAGCAGATCGATAAAGCTTGTGGATACACACCTCATTATCCTGTCTCTAACTCAAGAAGCTATTTACCCAGGTCATCAGAGAATACCTTTAAATAGGTCAATTTGGGAGAGGAGGGGGCACCGACCCACCCTCCCTGTTTAGTATTCACAATTGGCACTGAACTTCCCATCTATCATGGGGTGGTGAGTATTAATTACACGGGTGATGAGAAGCCAGGGAGGGTGAAGGCAGCATCAATCTTGGCCCTTCTGGTAGTTGCCAGAATATTCATGCAGAGTTTTGCTTTGTTTTGCTCAAGCATGTAATGACAAGAGGGTTTTTTTGTGGAAGTTTAGACTTCTCATACCATGAGAGCCTCCTGCTCCAATGTGATGTTTCCAGAACTGCACTGCTGCAGCCTGGGGAAACAAAAGGCCTCTTGCAGAATACAGAGAGCATTTGCAAGTTGTCGGTGTTTCTCCCAGTCTCTTTTCAGCACTGGAAGATGTCAGCAAGCAAAGCTTTGAAGGGAAGTGTAACAGACCAATGTTGAAAAGAGATAGCTGCTATCTTGTAAGCGCAGGCAGTGATGAAAGGAAAGCAGGGTCAAGGATCAGAGAGCCTGTATAGGGCAGATGGATCAGACATGTAGCATATCAAATTGATGAGTGAGCTCTCACCTGGGCATTTACACTATCAAGGGACTTGCTGGAAGAGCAGTACAAAGGAAGCGTTTTCAGATGCTCTTGCTGCAGTCTGTTCAACCATGTCAGCATACCATAATTACCACCACGTAGAGAGGCCCAAACTCATCCTCACCTTCCACCCCAATGTCTGATCCAGGGAGAGGTTTGGACAAAGTGCTGAATAAGAGCTTTCCTCCTGATGCTGAGTGATTAAAACTGAATCTGGGCTTTAGTACTGCACCTATTCCAAACTAAGGCCTTCGTAAATGTCTGCAAAGGCCTGTCAATTCATTGCATATGGAAGTGCTGCTCAGCTTGTCCAGTGCCTTCCACGACTATAGAACCACAGAATCATAGAATCAACCAGGCTGGAAAAGACCTTTAAGCTCATTCCGTCCAACCACTCCCCAGCACTGCCAAGACCACCACTAAGCCACGGCACTGAGGTCCTCATCTCCACAGTGTGTGAACACTTGCAAGGGATGGTGGCTCCATCACTGCCCTGGGCAGTCTGTTCCAGTGTCTGAGCACCCTTTGGGCTCTGGCTCAGAGAAGGCCAGACTGGAAGGTTAGATGCAACTTTGTGGGTTTAATGCATCTCCCTCGATGTCTGCCATCTTATCCTTGTTTCCAGGAACAAGGATAAAGGCAGTCGTTTTCAAATAGTCTTCCCCCAGTGACTAAACAATTCAGGGAATGCAAGAATTACATCAAATGCCAATTAGATGCTTCCCTTTCTGAATCCAAACTGTCGTATTTTTCCCATTTGTTACATAAGATACAAATACAAGGTAGTATTTGGCAGCTACGTGTGATGGAATTGTTTTCATTAACAACAGAAGAGGCAGAAACCCACTCCACAGGCTCTGCTCTGAAAATCATGATGATACCTTGAGTTCAGACAGAAGTGCTTAATACAGCCTGGCGATCCTCTCACCTGTAATTCCCTCTTCTTTTCTCCAGTGCTTGCTTGTATGTCCTGAATCCCTGTTTGAGTGAAGGGTGTCAGTTATCGCAGGCAGTCCCTGATTTAAAGTTCCATTCCCACGTTGGGAACAGGTTCGCCTCAGGATATGTGGGAAAAGTGATTAATTTAAATCACAGGCAGTGATGAAAAAGCAATTGTATCAGCAGCCTTTGGTGGGGCGGCTGCCTTCTGGGGCTGAAGCATGAATCATCGCCACATCCACCCAAGGAACTGCTTTCATCTGGGGGTCCTCAGGGTCCTCCTCTGCAGCCGATTCTCCCTCCCCTCTGAGTGTATCTTCACTTTACGTTGTCTATCAAGGGAATTAGGCAGGTTTTACAGAGCTGTTAGTCAGATACCACCATCCTTCCAAATGAAACTGCTTATTTGTGCTTTTCGGTCTGGAGCTCTGCAGTTGTGCTGATGCTGGCAAAGACTGATTGAAACTAAGGCACTTTTATTTTTTCCCCCAAACCAAAAAATACAGCAAGAACCTCCGGTTTTACTCAGAATGCAATTTCCAGCAAACATTTCCAGCTGGCTCCAATAATTACCTTTAAGGGCTCTATCTGTTTGATTATCTGTAGCTAATGGGAAACCTGCACCAGTTCACATTAATGCTCTTCCTCTCTCTTCTTTTGTTTCTTTTTATTACTCACCAGAAAATCGCTAATGATGTCAAATTCAGGGCTAAGAGGATTTTGATGATTTTTACTATTCTATAGCCATTCTTCTGATCTAACAGACTGAGTTGTGCTAACTGCGATCTGCACTAAGCTCTTCACCCCTTAGCACACATAAGTTTGGTAATTCCGTATAGCACAGCATAGCCTCCTCCTCTTCCTCTCCTAAGAAGAAACCTCTGAAATAAACCCATGATTAAGTTGTTACTTAAAGCGCTGCTTACCTTCTAGATGGAATGAGACAAGCATTGAGAACAATCTGATAGAACAGAGAGTACCCTGGGCTTATATCGAAATGAAGCAGTTCAGGTTGGAGGTTCCTGTATCCCTTTAAACCTTTTGAAAAGTTTAAATTTAGGTCAATATCAAAGGGAAACATCATTTCAGCCAAGACAAAGTACTCACTTTGCCAGTGTAGAAACTGACTTTTACAATTCTCATGTATTATTTTATCTTTTTTTGTTTTGCTCTCCCTTTTGCCCAAATGCATTCATCAAAGTTGGGTCAGATTCATAAACAATTATCTTTAACCTGGTCAGAAAATTAAAAGAGTAGAGCTGAAACTTACACTCATTTCCCCATCTGCAGCCTGCCAACCTGGGTCAGAATAAGGATTTTCAAATGCCCACACTTCCGTGCTCTGAAACAAAAGGGTATAGATAAAAGATGACTTTAAATGGGGTTTCTGCCTCGTTTTCCCTCTGCAGAGGTTTCTTGCTTCAGACACAGCAGAAAGTGAAAGGTTCATGTCATAGCAATCAAATCCCACTCACCTATTTCTTAATCCACCTGCTTTAAGAAAGCAGTAGGTGATGATTTCCCTGCTTCTGTATCCTTCACTGCAGTGACAAATGCAACAGAGCATTGCCTGCTTTCTAGTAGAGATTAATCCTGATGTATGAATGTGCCCGTGTTTCTTGTTAGCACAGTAATGTACAGGCCCTGCTCTTCATGGCTAATTTTTCATCTCTATTATTATTCACTTGTCGGTGACAGTGACTGTTTTCCACCTCATAAAGTGACAAGACTCACATGTCAACACTGCTTAAAGCATTAAAGGTATTTCACATTAAAAAGCACCAAAAACCCCAAATGCGTTGTAAATAAAGGAAAAGAGAGCATCGTTTGAGCATGGCAGTCATGAACAAAGAAGTCTTTCCTATAGCAGTCTGGTCCCTAAAGCAACCCATACAGACTCATGAAGACATGACAGATACACCTGCCAGGCTCAGGCACGAGGAGCATCCTTCTCCTTTAAGCATCAGCATTTCAGAACAGCACAGTTGTCATTTTTGCATCAAAATGAATGGCATGATTTTCAAGGGGCTCAATAAAGATATAATAGCTAAAATACAGAGACAGCTGACAAAACTTCACATAGGCAAGCTGTGTCCAGATCTGCAATCCCATCAGGATAGAAAATTATGCAGAATTCTGTTGGTATCATCAGTATTACACCTTACAAAAAAAACCCCAAAATACTGACATATCACTTTGAAAGCTGCTTTTATTTTAATACAACCTTTTCATTCTCCATTTTGAAGTTACTTTTCATTTTATGGTGAGAGTTTTAATCTCAAAATTGACTTTAAAATGAAGTACATTTCCCCACAGATCTTTGTTTCCAGGATCGAAAGTCCTGACTCAGGTAGAAGTTCACCCAGAAAACAAGTTGCTTCATTCAGTCTGGGCTGAAGTTTCAACTTAGGTGCGGCATTGTGAACAGAGAATTAGGCTTTAAGGGAAAGGACCCCTTAGCATCACAGTTTGGGCTCTATATCCCCATTTCCCTAGAGGGAGAGTAAATTGTTAGTGGTCTCCCTAAGAGACTTGAGGATCCTTTCTAGAATCCATCTTCCAGCTTTTCTATTACCCTGCTTCCCACAAAACATTGCACCCGTTGCTCCCACCATCATCATAGTCACCACTTCATTCTCAGCTGCAAACCAGTCTCAGGGGCACTGTGCACGATGGTTTGCTTCTGCATATGGAGCAGATTAGAAACTACCAGTGCAAACACTGTTTATTGTCCCTGAATCCGCTGTCATTGCACCTCTATTAGCAGCAGAGGCATCTCCCTTTCCTACCATCAGTGTAAGCACCTTTACTGTCTCCTCTGCAGTGCCAAACAGCTACAACACCATGAATCTCACTTCATTTATTGCTTTCCCAGGGCTGAATTCAAAATTACCATATCTTATTAAAAGAGAAGCTTTAAAGAGTAGTCCTCTCTCACTCATCATCCTGTCTTGTGGGATTCAGTCTCCAGACTGTGCAGGATGTACGCTGTACCCATATTGTGCAAAATGCAGTAACATGCCTTCTGCATGACCCAGGGGGCTAGGCAATGATATTACACAGCACAGTAATATATCATTCAATCAGATATAGGTACAAAAGAGGATCATGTATTAAAATGAAAGGGGAAAATATATTAGAAATTGGTTTCCAGAATAGAGCCCCAACTCAGTTGTATTCCTTTTCTCTTGGCCAAACCCTAAAATGCTGAGAGTCATCTTCTTGATTGATGTAAAAGTTAATGCGGCCATGATGCTTTGTGAGGAAGTTCTGGCTTGTATTAGTTGTAAGCCAGTGTAAGCCCTGTGAGAGCCAGGAAATTATTTCAGCTTCTAATTGAGATCTCTATCTGGCCCCTGAAGAGTAACCGTAGCCTATAGCATACAGCTACAGTTTTATTAAGAACTGTTCAGTTCTCCTCCTACTTTAGGGGAGTAAATGAGCGGCTGCGTGGTTCTGAGTTACTGTCTGGGCTTAAACCATGACAAAACAAATGTTGGATCTTCTCTCTCCAGCATTTGTCCCCATTTTCCAATCCAAATCCAGACTGCTGGAGGTATGGAGAGCCTCAGAGCTCAGCGCTGGCCTCACTGCCCTGTAGGGAGATTTGCCACATCAGCATGCAGAATGGTATCTCAAAAGAGCACTGGGTGGGTTATACTTGAGCTATTGCTGAAACTCATTCATGCCTGCTGAAACATTTCAGATGACCAATGGAGTTTGTTCAGGGAATTTCTGTGATTATCTTGTCCAGAAGCTTTTATTGGGCTTACTATCTCCAAGTCTTTATAACACAGATTTGAGTATCTTCATCTTGGTCTCTATTCAGTCTTACTATAAAACTGACTTTGTCTTCATTGCCATTCTCATTATAAAATTGACTTCCAGAATGGGAATTATCAAAGCACATTGCTAAAATGACTCCTAGGTATTGATTATGCAATGATATGATCTGTAAGGATGTATAATGGATATACACTCATATAGCTATCTTGTGAACTCTAGACTAATCATCACAGCAAAAAATGTAGAAACAGATTTTTCTCTCTTCTGAATCACCCCTAATGTCTCTCTTTTATAAAATGACCATGTACATGGTAGTTTTATACAATCACAGAATAGTCAGGGCTGGAAAGGACCTTAAGCTCATCCAGTTCCAACCCCCTGCCATGAACAGGGACACCTCCCACTAAACCATGCCACCCAAGGCTCTGTCCAACCTGGCCTTGATGGAGCATTCACAGCTTCCCTGGGCAACCCATTCCAGTGCCTCAGCACCCTCACAGTAAAGAACTTCTTCCTCACATCCAATCTA
>JAOEHX010015767.1:0-16745 GCA_025448015.1 Bolborhynchus lineola
CTGCACACAATACTCCAAGTGAGGTCTCATGAGAGCAGAATAGAGGGGCAGGATCACCTCCCTCGACCTGCTGGTCACGCTCCTCTTCGTGCAGCCCAAGATACGGTTGGCTTTCTGGGCTGCAAGCTCACACTGACACATGTTCATTTTCTCATCGACCAAGACCCCCAAATGCTTCTCCGCAGGACTGCTCTCAATCTCTTCTCTGCCCAACCTGTAGCTGTGCCTGAGATTGCTCCTACCCAGGTGTAGGAGCACAATATTTCGCAGGTAAGAAGTTCTAAGCTTCTCAGTTGCTTTCTTCTTCTTACCTGTCTTTTCAGACAAAAGACAATCAAAATATATATAAATGTACACATCAAAACTGCGTATATAACAGAAAATTTGCTTTGTAGTCCTGTTTTCAAATATTTCTAGCTGTCTCAGTTTATATTCTTTGCTTGTACTATATATATTTATTATATTATATTATATTACATTAAATTGTATTACGTTATGTCACATCATGTCACATTATGTTACATCACATTGTATTATGTTATAGCACATTACATTATTATATCTATTCTCTTTCTATTCTATTTTTTACATACATAATCTCTGTGCAATAATAATTTATGTAGAGGTAACCAATGAAATATTTATCCAATTGTTCCATCACTTTCACCACTATCACCACTATGTGTCTCTGGTCTCTCTGGTGTTTTGATTATTTGACAGGGAGAACTGTTTTATGATATATTTTTGAACAAGAGTACTTCTTAAATAGTGAAGGATACTAATGACATTCGTATGCAAGAGTCTTTCCTGCAAACTGAAGACATTGTTACTTAGTAAGGAAATTAAGGATAATAGGTTTTGGTTTGTGGCATGCAGTAACTTCATTGTCAGAATTTAGGACTATATTTGCACATCACACAGACTCTTTATTTATGAAGAAGTTAGACTGCATCATTGCTGGTTTGATTCTTGAAAGATTTCAAACATTACTGATGTAAGCCCACAAGCAGCACCTAAACATTTTTGCCAAATGGAAATATTTTCTGATACAATGTTTTCACCAAAACTTTAGGAAGAAAATTTGCAATCTAATAACTTTACAAACAATTGTTTAATATTCTGGTAACCACTACAATCTTAATTTCATCTATGTAAAACTTGAATATGACAATAGCTTAATTTCTGGTTTAATTCTTTTCCCCAATTGCATATTGTCTCAACAATGCAGTAATATTTTATTTAAATATAACAAAAGATTGTGGTTTCATTTCCACAATAATCAATGGTCTGGAGAGTGGTTTCTTAATTCAAAGCCCTCATATATCTCTTGGTCAAGGTAACCTCCCAAAAACCAGGAAGACTGGAGCTTTTCAAAAAAATTGACATCAATCATAAGAAGCTGCTACCTATTGTAAATATTAGCTCAAGACCTGGAATATGTCATTAACTTGAAAGGGAACTTAAATTTATATATAAATAGATCATCTTAACATGAATGTAGAAAAAAATTTCTTAAATGTGAGAAGAGAGCTCAAAATATCATACTTTGTGACACCTAATACATTTGCTTCTCTACACTCAGCAATAAATTTGCAGTTTAGATTATGCATTTAAAAACTTTCTAAAATTTTGCATTGTGCCTTTGCTCATATTTTTCTACGATCAAGATAGGAAAAGAATGTGGTATGGATTAGTTTTTTGGGAGGGGGACAAGTCTGTCCATGTCCTGGATTCAGCTGTAATAGTTACTTTTCTCCTTCCTAGTAGCTGGTACAGTGCTGTGTTTTGGCTTTAGTCTAAGAATAATGCTTATCACAAACCAGTGTTTTATCTGTTGCTAAGTAATGCTTACCCTGATCAAGGACATTTCAGTCTCACATGCTCTGCCAGTGAAGAGTGGCACAAGAAGCCAGGAGGAAGGAGAGACAGGACACCTGACTCAAACAAGACAAAGAGGTATTCCATAGCACAGAAAGTCATGCCCCGTATTTAAATTGGTGGGAGTTATCTAGAGGGGTAGATGGCTGCTCAGGTCAGGCTTGGTAATGATCAACAGGTGGTGAGCACTTGTATTGTGCATCACTTGTGTTTATTGGAATTTTTTCCTTTAAGTTTTTAGTTCTATATTATTTCCCCTTGTTATTTGCCTTATCATTATTATTAGGAGTAATAGTTTGATATTATACTTTGGTTATTGGACTGTTCTTATCTCAGCCTGTGAGATTTATGTTCTTCCATTTCTCCTCCCCATCCTGCCTGGAGCAGGGAAAATAAGGAGGGGAGATGAATGAGCAGCTGCATGGTTCTGAGTTACCAGCTGGGCTTAAAACATGACAGCCCTTTTTGGTGCCCAGTGTGGGGTACAGAGGGTTGAGATAACAATAGATCTGAGCAGAGCGTGTCAAAATGAATTTATAATAAGAATTCATTGTTTCAGATTAAGTCACTTGTCATAACATTGATTTATTTATTCTTGGATTTGTAGTGCTTGGTCTCAAGAGTTTTGTTATGTCACAAGTATAGTGTGCTATACTTAATTGCAGCAAGTATTTGCTGTTTTAGCATTTACTGGCTTTGGGGCCTAGGCTACGGTTCTTGTTTTGCTGTACTTTATGATAAAGGGTTGTGATGCAATAGAATTATTGATCATGAAACTGATCTGGTATGTGTTCTTAGCATCGCCATCACCTCTATACTTTGGGAGCCATGTAATGGGAATTAATAACAATTACATCTCTTTTTTCCCCCCCCTCAGAGGGCCAATCTGTGGAGGAGACATCCTTCTGCATCTTCTCCTCCCCCACCAGGCTACTTACAGTAGCATTTGAGAATTTAAAAAATTTTTAATATCCTTTGAGTACCCTTGAAACCAATCTGCTCCTTTTGCTGGGAACCATCATTTTGTTGAGTATGGTTCAAATCTTGTTTAAGGTTAGACCACTATCTAAGAATACCATCAAGAGATCTTCCCCTAGGTTGGACAGTCATGACTGGCAGGGTGTGTGGGATTGTACGGATGAGTACCTAGGCCAGTGGGCTCCTCCAGTGTTTTGGAAACGTCACCCTAAACAAGTGCAAAATCTGGAAAAACTAGTAATACTTTTAAAAAAGGTAAACGTTGTCCTGGCAATACTAGAGAGGTACAAATCACCATAACGTGCTCGGGCTGGACTACTACAGAGCCCTATTTAACACTATCCAGTACCCTCAAGAGGAAAAAGATGTTTCTTGATCTGATGGCAAAGTAACAGACAATGTGGCTACTCTATTCCTGAGAGCGAACACAGCAGTTAGTCCAGCTCTGATAACAGACACTGCAGCTGCTCTAACCCCAGTGGAAGACACCGCAGCCACTCCAGTCCCAGAGAGCATTTGCTGCAGCTGAACCAAGAGACCAATCTGTGCTGCCATCAGTTGTCCCTATATGCAAGATGAGATGGAAACAAAAAGCAACTCCTGTAGTAAAGGAAGATGAAGATGACTCAATACCAGAACTAAAGGGGGAAACACCAGAATGACAGAAATCAATACAGGGAACAGAGGAAGAGGCAGAACAAGAGGTAACTTCTTAATCCCCATCCTTGACTGAGGTGCAGAATATGCAGAAAGATTTCAGCCATCTTCCAGGTGAGAAAATCATTGCCTGGACGCTCTGATGCTCGGACAATGGGGCCAACAGTCCCAAACTAGAGGGTAAGGAAGCCAAGCAGCTAGGATCACTTGCTAGGGAAGGGGGAATTGACAAGTAATTGTGAAAGAGAAACGAGCCCTCAGCCTCTGGAGGCGGCTCTTGTTACCTGTGAAAGAAAGTTATCCCTACAAGGAAGATGTTACATGTCTCCCAGGCAAGTGGATGATAGAGAAAGGCCTCCAGTACCTGAGCGAATTAGCCGTTCTACAGACGATCTGTTGTAAATCGGATGCCAGGGATACACCCATAGATCCAGATGAAGTCGGATGCCAGGGATACACCCATAGATCCAGATGAAGTCGGATGCCAGGGATACACACAAAGGAAATTTACATGGAGTGGGCCAACTCACTGGCAACAATGAGCTGGAGGGATGCAGCAGCACAAACAGTGCATGAAGTGAGTTGTCAACTCTGAGAGTCTGAAGACAATCTCACCCCTTCCATCATTTTGGTTGTGGAAAAACTCCTGTCCCAGGAGTTCAAACAATTGAGAGACAATATATCCAGCTCCCCACATGTACAGACACATATTTCAGCTATTAACAGTAAGTTCCCTGTTGTTCAAGAGGGAAGATATAGGAGGTACATGCCATGGGGCACCCAAGGCCATAATTTGTAATTATAATCTTATAGCAAGAAGAAACAGCAGCTCTTGATTACTAGCATCCCACTTGCTCTCGCAACCAGAAAGATTCTGACTACAACCTTATTGTGGTTTAAGCCCAGCTGGCAACCCAGAACCACACAGCCGCTCACTTGCTCCCCCGCCTTCTTCCACCCGCCCTGCTCCCAGAGGGATGGGGAGGAGAATTGAAAGAATGTAACTCCCATGGGTTGAGATAAGAACAATCGAATAACTAAAGTATAACACAAACCACTACTGCTACCACCAATAATAATAATAATGATAAGGGAAATAACAAGGGAAGGGAATACAACCACTCAGCACCCGCTGACCGATATCCAGCCTGACCCAAGCAGTGACCTAGCCTTTCCAGGTAACTGCCCCCTGTCTATATACTGGGCATGACATGCTGTGGTATGGAATACCTCTTTGGTTAGTTTGGGTCAGGTGTCCTGTCTCTGCTTCCTCTCAGCTTCCCCTCCAACCTGGCAGAGCATGAGACTCAGAAAGTCCTTGGTCAGAGTAAACATTACTGAGCAGCAACTAAAAACATCGGTGTTATCAGCTTTGTTCTCAGCCTGAGAGTCAAAAACACAGCACTGCACCAGCTGCTAAGAAGGAGGAAAATGGCTGCTACTGCTGAACCCAGGACAAAACCTACTTTGTATTTCAAATGATCACCAGCTCAAAGATTTGTTTCAGTCATGTTAAGAGAATGACAGTGATGGCAGCACCTAACTTTTCTAATTACAAGGGACTTGTAGCTACTAAGATTGTAATCAAGGTTTTTAAAAATATTTTGACAGCAGACAGACTGCACACATTACTGCAGTGGGCTTTTATTGTTATGGCTTTGGAAATCATCCTGGCTCCCTTCCCTCCCTTCATGGTGATAAATACATCACAACTCAGATTTCTTTTTTTCTACCATAGTTCTTGATTCTAGTTGCTCAGTTGGACTTGTGATGAGTTCTGTATTTAAATCAGCTTTTCTGTTAAGAAGGAAATTACTTTATGGATGACATCCTGGTTCAATTTACATCAATAGTAATATTCTTCTCCCTTCATTGGAGCCAGAATTTCATAATACAAGCTCAAATTAATTTTAAAATTATTACTGTAAGAAAAGCAGCTTCCAGAGGCAGAATTTGTCTTGTTTCCAAATGCTTTTAGTAACATCATGATGCACAACTTTTGGACTTTCACATAAGTACCTCCTTGTCCAGCAAAAAAAAAAAAAAAAAAAAAAGGCCAATTGAAGAAATAAAACCACTTCAATTTCCTATAGTGATATCAAAACAAGGGGAAAACCAGTAATTTAAAGAATAAATTAAGGTAATTATGTATTACTATAACACATTAATCAATCTGATGGTTTTTGTAATATTTCAGAAGAATGCTATTGTCTTACCTAAGAATATTTTGATATGTCCTCCTTTTCCATATTTTAATACATTGTTTTCATTTTCAGTATGAGTTGAACTTCCTAATTTTCTCACTTTAGAAGTGTCATAAAAATCCTTCTGATGTACTTAGATACGTTTCCAAAGAATAACAGCTTCTTGAATATCTACTTAAATTCTTTTTATTGTTGATTGAAAACATAATTATATATGTTATTATGCTATTAAGTGTTGACATCAGTCAAATCCAGGCTTGAAAAAATATTTCTACAATTTTAATGATGAACTTGCTTTGGAAGTGTTGCCTTACCTTAACAAATAAATCTCTTAATATCAGATTTTTTCTTTTTTCCAAACTAGAGCTGACATGTACATAAGGGTCGTTGAAGACCTGAAATAGCTGTATTTCTTAGCCTCTCTTTCAGGGCTTTTTCACATCTTGGTTCTCATTTTTCTTCCATCTTTGTCCTCTAATTTCTGACAACAGCGTGTTTGAAGAAATAGAGTGAGTCAGGAAGAAAGAATGTGTTGCAGACTTCTGTTTATAACCCAACATCTGACTAATTTATAATATTAGAACATCTTGTCAGCTACACAAGGCAGTATAATGTGGGTTTTAGCTGGATTTATTGCATAGAATCTTTCTGGTTTTGTTAATAAAAATTAATATTTTTCCAAATACTGTATCATCAGGGAAAGCAAAGATAAATGATTCCTCATCCTATTAAAATTAAAAAAGGCCTTTTGTTGCCCACAAATCTACATGTGTTTGCTTCTAAAGACACAGTCCTTATGAAAAAAATACAATAAATGCATTTTGGTTAGTTTAAACAACAGATGGCTGGCATCTTTTTACACTTTGATTTTTCCAGTGGTATTTTGCTACCATCTGAGAAGATTGAATTGTAGCACTTCTTGCATTTTTGTTGATTTTGTGATAAGAATCAATCTGGGAAGGAGTAATGACATCTCTGTGAAGGGTAAATGTTTTGCAACAGTTTTCTGCACATAAAGTCTGAGGAAGTGGAAAAGGATAGGTAATCTGAAGGGTTTAGCTTTAGTTACAAAGCTTAGCTGGCAAGAGATTGGTGTGAAGAAAAACTAAGATGGCAAGAATTTATTGAAATGGCAGTGTGCCTCCTTTCTCCTTACTGAAAAAAAATCAAGAAACTGTTGGAAACATCTACTTCTTACTGCTATACCAAGACTTTTGACTTTGGAAATAATTGACATTGTAAAAGCTAATTTTTTACTCTTTCAGCAATTTAAAAAGTGGAATATGTGATGGAGGTGGAATAGGGATGGAAAAAATAAAAGCTTTCTAGGTGAAACAGAAACATGTGGTCTGAGCTCAGGAACTACTTAGGCGTGGATTCCCCAGTGAAAGCATATGGATCAGTCAGCAGAAGTTAAAATCCAAAATTCTTCCTTGTAAATGAATGCTAGTGTGACTGACCTTCCTATGAAAGGGACAGTCATGCTACACCTAGCTACTTTCATTTCATGCTTCGAGCCAAGCACTGTTCTCAATTTTAGCTCCTCAGCAAGCCCAGCTCACATGTCATCATGAGACACAGACAGGCAGCAGACACAAGGTGGGCCAGGCTGCCAGTGCAAGCAGGAGAAGTCTCTATATCCTCCCAGCCGTTACCGTTTCCTTCCTCTCCACCACACCCAAAATACCTTTTGCAATTGTGTAGCTTTAATCTGTGAAAGATTGTTCAAATGGATCCTGGGGAGGCTTACACAGAGCAGATCATTGGTATAAGACAAGAAAGTTGCCTTAGAGTTAGTCAAATATTTTTGGCAAGTGAAATTTCATAAAAATGTTTTTATAAAGCAGGAAAGGTGCCCAGAGATATGTCAGTTCAGACAAAGATGAATTTTTTTCCTAAGAAGCTTGTGGAGAGAGAGACAATTCAAGGTACAGGCATAAATGTACCCACATTCTCACGCAAAATGCTCAGCAAGCATAATTCTGTTCTTTGAAAATGTTCAGGGGTTTTGTTTGCCTTCCAACAAGCAATTACAAAAGAAGGAAAAAAAACCCCAAACAAACAAACAAACAAAAAACCCCACCCTAACACCTTAGAATTTGACATAAAATATAACTGAATCTGCTCAATTTTGGACACCTCTAGCTTATGTTGAGGCAACTGAAAAAAAGAAAAAAAAAGATTTTGTTGGGCAGCTTTCAAAAAATGCTGTAGTAGTTTACCTGTAGCAATATTAAAATAGACTTTTTAAAGCTCAATTATTGCAGCTTTTAAGACTGCAGTTGAAAGAAATCTTAATTTTGTTATTTTTTTACAATAAGCAATGCAGGGGAAAATATCCAAGTATTACTTCCCTGTAAGTAAAATTTGATGAAAGATTGTGCTAATTTGAAATATCATGTGAAGAGGTGGGATGAAATACTATTGCATTTAAAACAGTGATATGTAGCTGCTTTCTTTTCTGTTCTTTTTTTGTGCCTGTTTCTTCAGCAGTGTTCCTTATCAAAAGTATATAGCCTTATCTGAGCTAAAGAACAAACTGGAAAAGAACTACATATATACCAAACTCTGCAAGTTGTCAGCTTTGGGGAAGGAAAACAAGAAGACTGAAGCATTGCAAAGTGCTTCAGCATCCAAAATATCCATATTGATTCAATGTAAAGATATTCTAGGAACCATGGGAAGTGATATGAATTTACAACTCGGTCAGCAAAGGAAGAATCTCATCTTGGAGCTGAACATTTCCACTGCTCATTTTTCCGCTGCTCTGAGATGCATAGTAACATTTTTAAATTAAAACCATTTGACTTTTAGGACACTGAATAAAGAAGAGCAATATAATAGGCTAACCTCTGAGATAGACAACATTTTGCAGACAGTTTTGGGAAAAGTCAGACATTTTGATCTGGAAGGCAAAGAAAGGAACTTCCTAATAGAAGAAAAAGATAACTTGTACACGGCTCTTATAGACCAGGGTAGGATCTGGACTGCCCTATACATATGCATAGTCATGCATATATACTGCTGAACCGTGAGAATTCAATTCAGTTCTTAACGTTTAGTTAAAAAAGACATTTCTTATGTCTTATATTTTTATTATATATTTAAAACATAGCAATGGTTGTAGAAGCTCTCCAGAGGTACAACCTGAGTGAGACTTGCTGGAGTGAGAACTAAGACACGTACAAGGAGATAATGAAAAAATGTCTGATACAGAGGAGCTGTACCAATGTGAATGGGCCATCACAGTGATGGAGAAATGAAATGGAGTGGGACAAAGCCTCCCTCTTTGCATGGTATGCAGAACAGATGCCGCACTGGGAGCTCCTACCTGGAACCCCAAAGTACTCCCCTTCTCACTTTTTTCTTTGGCAAACAGATACTACTCCAGATGTAGACTTGCAAATGCCAGTGGTGGGGAAAGATCACTCCCACAGACATGCTTGCTCCATCACTGCCAATACAGCCCAGAGTGCTGAGGCTGCCTTTGCTGCAGGGCTCACTCCTGGCTCAACTTAAACTTGATGAATGTGTGGGCTCCCTGTATCTTTTCTGAAGAGTGGTTTCCGACGAGTTGGCCACCATCTCACACTGCTCCATGCTCTTATTCCATTCCAGCTGCAAGGTTTTTGGTTTTTTGAAGTTCCTGAGGTTTTCCCCTGTTCATTTCCCCAGTCTGTTGAGTGCCATCTCCTGGTCCTGACCTCCAGCAGATCAACCTCAAAAAAGAGATGGAGCTAACAAGTCTTCAAGCCTGATAGTGATGTGTTTTTCAGACCAGGGCCTGAGTTTGATGGCTACGTGCTTGTGCTGTGGTAAGCAATGAAGATAAAAGTTCTCTCTTCATTAGGTGTTAAAACTAATTCTGCCTTTCCAAAGTAAACCATAAAGAAAAGAATTCATCCTTTTCCTATACAGAGCACTTTCAGTGCAACACCTTTACCTTTTCCTTCTTGTCTTGAGAAGGGTCCATAGGTCACATGAAAGGAGGCTCTTTGGGACAGGAGGCAGTGACAGCCTCATTCTGAAGACAGCATCTATGTTACATTTTGCAAATTAAAGCTATCAGTATATTATTTGCATAGCCTTATCAATACACAGAGCACAGAGTGGATTCTGCAGTTAAATGAAAGGCTTTTACCTGATATCTTTCTAAATAACTCTGGAAAATACATTTTGTGCTGCAAAAGGTAGCCTTACAGGTACAGCACTGGATGTCAGTGAGCATTAAACAATGGTTTGAATTCATTGCAGTGCTACCTGTGCATGAAACTGCGAGTACATAACAGAATGAGCATATACAAAGCATTTTGGTTTCTTCTTGTTTAAACTCAGAACTGTCTCTATTTCTGTCTCATAAAAACACTGGACAGAAATTCATAATGCAAATGATCTCAGCAGCTAGAATAAATGAATCATTAAGATATATCTGTTCTTTATTAACTTTTTATATTAGCATTCTTATAGATTCATAGAATTATAGGTCAGTTAGGACTGGAAAGGACCTTAAGATCATCTAGTTCCAACCCCTCTGCCATGAACAGGGACACCTTGCACTAAATCATGTCGCCTAAGGCTCTGTCCAGACCAGCCTTGCACACCACCAGGGATGGAGCATTCACAACTTCCTTGGGCAGCCCATTCCAGTGCCTCACCACCCTCACAGTAAAGATCTTCCTTATATCTAATCTGAACATCCCCTGATCAAATCCAAACCTGGTATCCCTTGGCCTGTAACTGTTCCTTTTAAAGTGTGGGAAATCATAGAAAACTTTCTAAATTAAATGGCAGGAGTTGTTCAACAAAATATGCAAATTAAAAAAAAAGGAACAAAACAAAGTCTTGATGAACATAATGCAAAGGAATATTTTGATTTAGGACTTTAAAAATGGACTAAACTTAGTACACAGAAGTTATTAAAATTATTATTAATGACATGCAACTACTGCAACTACTATTGTAATTGCTTTACTAATCATAGAGCATTACGCACAGTTCTTTGACATGAGCAACACCATTTGAATGCAGGCTACTGCTAATTAGTTTGATGCTTTGTACTAGCAGAATGATCACACGCTAGGAGTATATTCAGAGCATTTGTAACAAGGAATTTATTGAAGTATAGTTTTCTGCATTTGGTTATGATGGAAGACCTGATAACTTTGTGGAACACTGAATAATGTCATTGTCTTTTCATGACTATTATAAAGGAGAGCAATGTATTCTCCATAGTGAATGATGCAAAGCAGTGACAAGCCATTAATGTAATTCGGAGGAAATAACCCACAGCACTTTGTGAAAACTATATTAAGCAAACAAATTTTGAAAACAATGACAGCTACAAGCTGTTGTAATTCATATCAATAATATCCTTGTTTTCCCCTTAGCAATTAAGAAAAAAAGAAGAAACATAGTAAGTTGAATTACACAAAAGGTCCTTCCAAACTTTTGGTTTTAGGGAAGGACGCCATCACCAGCAGGGTGAAGTTGGGTTTCTATGTTCATGACATTCCTCCAGATGTAGGCACCATCCAGAGAAGTATTTGAATGTTAAGAAGATATTGCCATGGTTTAAGCCTCTCACAGAATTCGCTCACTTACTCCCTACTCTTTCTTCTCCCCCCCCCACCCTCCAGCACAGCTCCCGGAGGGGATGGGGAGGAGAATGGAAAGAATGTAACTCCCACGGGATGAAATAAGAACAATCCAGTAACTAAGGTATAACACAAACCACTGCTGCTACCACCAATAATAATAATGACAAGGGAAATATAAGAAAAGAAAATACAGCTGCTCACTGATCAAGCCATGAACTAACCCTTCCGGGTTCCTGTCTCTGCTTCCTTCTGGCTACCCCTCCTCCCTGGCAGAGCATGAGACTCAAAAAGTCCTTGGTCAGACTAAATATTCTAAGCAGTAACTAAAAATATCGGTGTTATCAGCAGTGTTCCCAGGCTGAAAGTCAAAAACACAGCACTGCACCAGCTACCAAGAAGGAGAAAAAAAATGACTGCTACTGCTGAACCCCAGACAGATATACAAAATCATCATGCTGGTGCTAAGGAGTTTTAAATCTACTTTCAGTTTGGTAGAAAGTAGCCTCGCATTAAATTAAATATATATGCTTACTATCACATTAATGAGGAATTTTGTATTGTTGCATTGAATATTTTAATAACTTTCATGCAGTAAACATTGCAATGAACATCATAGCAAACTTATCCATTTTAATTAGCCATGCTATAAATTATGTGAGTGACACTACACATCTGCTTAGCAGTAAGTAAAATGCCACTTTTGTATTTGCATATAAATAACTGTGGGTGACAATTTAGAAAATGTTGATAAAGGAGAATATAATTACTGCTATTAACATTACACCTTAAAAACAATTGGGGACTGAATTATACCTGTTAAAATAGAAAGCTCCTTTGAAGACAAACCCCAAAAGATTCTTTTCATATTGTTGTTTTAATCTAGTTTATTGTATGTCTAATGAATGCACAGTACAAACCAGTATGGAAGACAAAGCAAAAGAGAAGAAAAAAAGATATTTTAATTTTTCTGATGATTGCATGGAATGAAGTCTAACTTACTGTAATACAGATTTTAATTAGTCTGTATTTGACACAAGATGAGGATGAGAGACAACAGCCTTATATTTAAGTTTTGCTTTTTTGTTTGCATATTTGATTTTGGTAATTGTGTAAGCTTGAGAATCGCAAATCGATATGGACCAAACTTCTGTAACCAGGAAATATTTTGTTAATTAATTTTTCAGTGAAAAATATGCTGAGATTAAAAAGTGTACATATTCATAAAGTCAAAATATTAAAATACATTTTTAAAATAGCTTATTCTTTTTAGGGGGTCTATTTTGTCAAATCTTATTTGAATACATTTAAACAGAATATCATAAAATGGTCCAATTTTCACACAACTATCTTGTTTTATGCTTAATTTGATCAAAAAATATTAGTTTAAAGTTGTCAGCAATTTCAAGGATTTTCTACATCCCTGTTTATATATTAACATCCCCAAGCTTTTACTGATGCTTAGGTAAAAGCATGGGACTGCCTGCATCAATGTCACATCAATGAGATTTTTTAAAAAGAGCCATCACACCTGTGTGTGAGATATTGACAAATGTTATGAAATGGTAAATAATTATTTTCCTCATGCATTGGCTGGGAAAAAAAAGTACTGTTAATGGTGTCAATGAGTTTGTTGGGGTTTTTTTTTAAATTGCAATTTAAGTTGTTTAATTTCCATTGATCACATAATTCACATGGTAATTAATTATAAGTCATGGGATGAATCAATCCTATGTGCTCAGAAGAATCAGAAAAAAAAAAAATATACATTGGTAGCATGTCCTATTTACAGTGTCCTTTTCTGGTTCTTTCTGTAGTGTGTCCATATGAGAGACACATGTAATCTACTAATTTTCCCCTTCTTTCCCTTCCCCAGAAAACAAAATCAGGATGAAGCCACAGTTCATTCCAAAGCATGATAAACCCATCTACATCTGGGAAGTTCTAATTGCTCCTCACCATACCAACAATGCTGTCATGACTCACATGCTATTTATAATCCAGCAGTTCTGCCCCTAACTTGCCATGTTTTCTCCATCACATCAAGTCACAAAAGTACACTCAGATATTTCTCTTGCTGTGTGTGTAGCAAGAATAGATTCAGCTCTGTTGCACATAGAGCACTGTGTACCACTAATGCATTTCACTCATCTCTTAGCATATATGCTGAACCACTCTTATTAGTAGGGATCCACTCTCAGTTATGGATCATAACGTTATGCCCAGTCACTAAATTAAACTTGATCTGTAACTATTGCTGAGTACTTAAGGTGTTCTCTCTGAAATATATTTTTTTTAAATACAGTAACTCAGTTGGTTTTCAACTGCCCTGTGTTTATTTAGAGGTCCTCAAAATCTGACAGCAAATTGTCATTACTGATTAAGCATAGAAGAAGAAAATCTGTGCATAGTAGTTCCAAATGGAAGCACTTCAAGTAGAAAGATATCAGAGCTGCTGCAAGCGCTTGCAGCAATGACTGATCTGGTTAAGATGGCTCTCCTTTGTGCACACCGAGCTGTCAGAAATAGATTGTCTCTTTTTTGGCTGATTTCAAAAACATCATCAAAAGAAAATTAGGTAAAATGAAAGCTGATGCTTTTCCTTTCTAAATTCCACACACAACACAGAACTTCGTGTGGTCTGGCAAACAGACGCACAGCAATGAACTTGTGGGTAAAATTCGAGCAAGCATAATGACTTCTAGCTGGGGAGCAGTGTTAGCACTTAGAGTATCTGTAGAGACAAAAAAGGGTTGCCTATGGCCCACAGAAATGGGGGAGGGAGTAGCTCAGGTAGGGCTACAGCAGTCCCTGGAGAAGTGAATGATGACCGAGTAAAAAGAAATGCAGGAAAGATAGTTGAATATTTGTTTTCAAGGAGAGTGGCAATGACAACGTCCTGGTGGATCAGTAAACTCCCAATCCAAGTATCAGTGGCAGTGGCAGAAGGCCTTATGTTAGGTTTTGACATATAAAAACTAAGTTTGTTGAAGAATTCATCTGAAAATTATTTATCTTAGATGTTCCTTCAGGTTCTTTCATTTTGGTAGAATTCAAAAGCTATGGGAGTGGGTATGAAAAACAAAGTAAGTAATTTGGTCAATTATGCTTATTTTCTGCCTTCTTTCTTTGCAAAGAAATGGTATAAACAGAAACACTGAGAAATGTATTGCATCAGTATACTATCAAACTTCATTGAGCATTCAAAGGAAATGGAAAAGAAAATCAGAATAAATTCTACTTGTAAACTTCCTGTAAAAAATAGGTGAGATGCCATCCTAAAAACTGTTATTTCCATGTTCTTTCTTTTCTACAGAAATGGAAAGGGATCATTAGTAATATATATAACCCAGCAAGCAAGGGACTGCTAGACACCCCTACAAATAGCACATAATAAATCAGTGAACAAAACCCATGAAGACTCCACTGTTTAAAATACTTTTTTAACCCTTACCCCTGCTATGACAGATGTAGCTGGGTAGCTGGGTAGTCTAGTTTAAAAAAATATATCAAACAAATGAAAAAGGGTTTTCCCAGCAGTAGTGTTCTCTCATTATTTCAGAACTCAGATTCGAGGCTTGAAGAAGCAGCAGTAGGATTATTATTCTCTGTAAGATTCAGTCTTCTGTGACAATTTTTTGACAAACTGTAACAGGATAACAAGGTATGCAGAGCTGACACAGAAGGATGATAATGCACTTGAGATTGTCTTTTGAGTAATTATGTGATCCCAATTAAATTATTCTGGTTTAGAATGTCTTAAAAGGCAGGGCAAAATTTGGTATTCATTGTCCATCTTTCTCTAGGTGTTGAAGTCTTGCTCAGCACACTACATAATTGTCATAAAAGTAATGATTAGAGCCTAATTGTCAGGATTCATTACTGAATTTCCTTTGCAGCACTCAGAGCTTAGGTTGCTCCCCAGTTTTTCTTGCATTTAAATGCATGAGGTTCTGATAATTAATGTCATTTAGGATATGCATATAAAGGTACTGTCATCCCAGAGATAACTTCAATCCTAATTAAGCATTTGCAGCATTTCTGGAAAAAAAGGTTTATTCTTGTTCTGTTAATAACTTATAAGTCTGGACTCTATAAAGTCAAATACACCTTCTGATCATGATAAGAATGTAGATGCACTTTGGGAAAAGTTATCTTTTGGTTGAAAGCGAATTGCTTTGCTAATTTTGTCTCAGAAGAGTTTTTGCACTAGTATTCAGAATTAATCTTTCAAAGAAGCACATTTCATCATGCAGGCATTTTTGATTACTTTTCTGCACAAAGTACATAGATTATTTGTCCTAAAGGACTGCAACTGACAGTAAAGAGACTGCTTAATTTATTTTTAAAGAAAAGATTAGCATTCAAAGTATTGTGGCATCTTGAATGCTCTCTCTTTTTAGTGAGACAGCAAATTACTCGCTTTTGAATATATGCATAAATACTAGGTAATTATTTTGATCAATGAAAAATAACTAATTGAGGTCTGCAAGAAATGTAGGCCAGAAATGGTCTGTCAACTTGTTTTTGTAATTAACTGTACCCTCCTATGGCTCTCTCTTCTTGTTTCTGCAGCCCAAAAATATCCTTGTGTTTAGTATCAGTTGTATAGTTTGTCATTCTAGTAGAACAAATCTGTCCATCTAACAGCAGCGCAGCAGTGCATCAGAGAACGAGATGGCACTCAGCTATTCAATAGCAGATTGGAAGCAGCTCTCACTAAGCATGCATTGTCAAATTGTTCAAGACTCACAATTATTGCTTCGCTTAAACAATGTCTTTCTATTATCTGAATTCAGAATAACAAAAGCTTAATCAGACTGCCTGTAAACATGATGGTGAACAACGTTTACCACTCAGAAAACTCTCAAATCACGCCCAAGATAACAAGGGAGAAGTGTGAAAGAACTGACAGAAAAACTGTGAGGAGCAATCAAAGGGTATGATTCTATCATCCTATTCTAGTATTTGTTAAAATTTGCATTAAATAACAACTTCATGAGGTTTTTTTATGGATTTTTTCTCAAATACAAATTGTTGCAAAACTGTGCACTGTAGAAAACTACTGGGAAACAATATCTGACTTACTGGCTGACATGACTAATGCCTTCTTCCGGAAAAAAAGGTTGCAGATGCATTTTGTGAATAACATTGTAAAACTGACTATTTAAAATAGTAGCTTCTAGTAAAATAGATTTCAGCAATTTCTTTTGTGTATGTATATTTTTACATTACAAACATAATTTGGCAATGTGCTATGTTGCATAAGCAATAACAATGCACAGTGGTTCACACCTCTTAGAAAGCTTTCAAAATTCCAAGTATCCCATTAGAGTAAAGAAAGTAATCACGAAAGTGTTTAGCCAAACCTTTTCTTGATTACATATATTTGGGCTGCACAACTGGAAGCTTATATTAAAAACAGTGAGGGGAA
>JAOEHX010015768.1:0-10005 GCA_025448015.1 Bolborhynchus lineola
TCTGAAGGGGGCTATAGGGATGCTGGGGATGGACTCTTCATTAGGGACTGTAGTGATAGGACATGGGGTAACGGGTTCAAACTGAAACAGGGGAAGTTTAGATTGCCTATGAGGAAGAAGTTCTTTAGTGTAAGGGTGGTGAGGCACTGGAATGGGTTGCCCAGGAAAGTTGTGAATGCTCCATCGCTGGCACTGTTCAAGGCCAGGTTGGAGAGAGCCTTGGGTGGCATGGTTTAGTGGGAGGTGTCCCTGGCCATGGCAGGGTGGTTGGAACTGGATGATCTTAAGGTCCTTTCCAACCCTGACTATTCTGTGATTCTGTGATTCTATGAAATGCTGCAGTGCATCATGCTGCTGAACATCTTACCTGGCAATGGAGAACAAAGGGTATTTCATGGCATCATAAGAAATGAAACCTCTGCAGTTCCAGGCAGTGACTGAATGACATCTCTATCTACAGGTTTCATAGAATCATAGAATGGTTTGGGTAGGAGGGATCTTTAAAGGTAATCTAGTCCAATCTTCCTGTAATGAGCAAGAACATCTTCAACTACAGATCAGGTTGCTTAGGGCCACATCCAGACTGACCTTGAAGATCCATTTGGACATTCGTTGTGGAATAGCCATCAACAGACTAACAAGGATTGTTCTAATGCTGGTTTTAACCCATGTATACATTCAATCAGCGCAGCACCTTTGTGGTAGCAAACTGAACAATTATGTGAAGAGTTTTATTTGGCTTAAATATTTTTTGTCCAGTCAGTTCAAAGAATAATTTCCCCCCCTCCTTTCTTTTCTCTTTCGGAAGGGGAGGGGGCACACTGTCAGCTGCATCTTTTTCTAGTTGAAGTCTCTCAGCCTCTTCACTCTTTCTCGGTACATTTTCTGTTCTATGGCTGCTTATGTGATGTCATTTTTCCTTGCAATATTTCTGTTTCTCATACACTGCTGTTGAGATGGGTGTGCTGTCCTGCAAGCGGATTTATCAGGGGCACAGCTCTCTAGAACATCCTCTTGAGCAATTCTTACCAGTCTGCTTGTTTTCCTGACCACCCATCAGGGAGGCTGAGTCCTTGTTTTCTATGCAGATCAAGAAGAACTTCATATTTAGTGGCCTGGCGGTACACTTTATTTAAGCCCAGAATACCACTGCTTCTTCTCCACTCAATGGGTCACCCTGTGTCTGTCGGAAAGGAAGATAAGGATGAGAGCACACTCTATGAAACACATCAGAGTTGATTTACAGGCTTTTATTTTACAGTTCCTCCAGCATTAACAACATCAGGCGAAGGAGCAGCATCAAACAGCCTGTGCAGGATGTACCCATCTGGTGACAAGCAGCATTTGATTGCATTTACCATAGTGTGAGCAAAGCACACTTGCTGTGAAGCTTCAGAGAAGGCTGAGTTGAATGCGGTCGCCTCTGGGCCAAACCTGGTCTCTGCAGTGCTTGCTACTGTATCACATTCATCTCTTGTCTTTGGAAATTCTATTAATCCTTGAAGCACCACAGAAAGTACAAAAGGTTTTCATTACATATTGGTGAGTGTATTTCCTTAAGAAGGTTCTTGGCATCCTGTGGAAGTAAATGAATCACTGGCTCCTCTGGCTGCTGCATAACTACTTATTGTGTTATTGAACAAGAGAGTAAAAAGTCACATAAAACCTTGCATACTATAAATGGCCAGGGTATAATTCAGACCTGCCCATGTGCACATTAATTCACGCATTGGTCTTCTTGGAAAAAATGTCAACTGAATAAATAGAGCTTAGGCTGAGCACTTGAACCACCAATGACTTTTATTATTTTTTTGGTTAAATTCCACTCACCTTTCCCCTCCCTTTTTTGGCATGGGAGTTTTTCAAGTGGAGAATGAAACCCTTTCCTAACAAGGGGAATGAGAGCTAGAACTGGCATACCTTTTCCAAAGTCATTTGGAGCAACTTTTGGCACTTTCTGTAGATGCGAAACAAAGCTTTATGAACCTAATCCCTAATCTCTAAGTTTTCTAACTGGTTTATATGTTTACTTATGGCATTGTGTGTTTTCTCCTTCTGACGAGCACAGTCAACTCTCTTAACATTCATTTGCAAGAGACCTTTTTACGTCAACAGAATGGCGTGAATTTCAGGAAAGTACTGCAAGCTCCTTAATACTTCAAAATCCCTGGAGACTCAGTTGTGTATGTATCTTTTGGAAAAGCCCAGTTTTAGTTTCTTTCTCAGGAGTACATGTGTCCTACAGCTTGTCAAGGACTTTCCCGGAGCCTTTCCCAGGGCCTGATCCCCTACACACCAACTAAGAGGTGCTAAGTGCCCGCAGCGCCCATGGACATCCATGAGTCACTGCTGAGAGGTGTTGAGTACCTGCAGCTCCCTCTGAAGTTAATGGAAATAGCAGGTGCTCAGCATTTCTCCAGAGGGTGGCCACGGGGAGTACCCTGACACTGGAAAAAAGCTGCAAGTGGAGGGAGGCCCTGAAGGAAAGGAAATCTGCTGAGGTCCCCCCATATCCCATTTCTTCTCAAGTCCTCCTCCTGCCAAAGCAACAGGGAGTCTTTGTGCTTGGGGAGGCTGCACTCCTGAAAAACCTGCTGTGCTGCTGAAAACCAGGCTGCCCTCAGGACTGGCATTTAAAGGGAGATTAGAGAGGCAAAGAAGTGCCTGCCAGGAGTTGCCTTGGCAGGCAGGAGCATCGCGTGCCCTGCATCCCTGCACAGCACCATCTGCAGCTCTCTTGGTGCTCCACAGTGAACAGCTTCCTGCAAGATATTTTGGGAGGTGTTGAAGATATATGAGGTTTATCTAACCACTTCTAGTTGGCCAGAAAGCAAAGAAGCAGCTGACTGCATTCTTTAAATGGTTAATTCCCTTATGGGAGTGCAACTGTGGTGTTTCAGGCAGCTGAGAGCACCTCTGAAGCACAAGCACCCTCAGTATGATCTCCACAGATCTCTTTCATGAAGAAGATAGCTGTCCTTTCCGGGGTGGTGACCTGCTGTTACTCTACCCAAAGGATACAGACACATTGCCTCTGTGCAAAAGTGCTGACTCATGAGAAATAACAAAGGGGAAAAAGCTAGGAGAAACATAGCATGTATTAAGTGGAATTACCAGCTGGTTGGCAAAGAGGGAGAAGCGGCAGCAACGAAAGTCAAAATGGTCACTTTAGGACTATAGCTGCATGACTCTGCCAAATTTTAAGGGCCAGCTTTGCAATAGCATCAGCAAAGCAGAGTGGGAAAAGAACTTTAAAGACAGGCTTCCTACAAAGATGCAGTAAGAATTGAGCAGTAATTGTGTGCCAGTGTTGTTGGGTGGTGAATTGATGGTATAGTCAATCCATGCATATATACCATGGGCAATATATAATGGCAGGAACAGCCTACATACCTTACTTTTTGCTCGTGTCCTGTTAAAAAGAAAACAGCACAGCCACCTGTGCATTGCGCTGTTCCACATGCATGCCATAGGCAGTTCAGCCGTAGTGTTAAATTGGAGATGTAGATACATTCTAAAATGCACCTAGGAACTGAACGGCAAGTGGGCTTTTCTTTCCTCTGTATGCAGTGTTAGTCTTCTTGGTATTTCAGAACGTGGATGCCTGGTTGGAAAATCCTTGGGTTTGCTTTCAGGTCCTTTGAAACTATCTTCATTACCTGTGCACTATCTGAACCACATTTGCAGCATGTCTCCTGTGCTTCCAGCCATTTTTCAGATGTTGCAGGTAATGGCATGGCTATTTAATTCTACCAAAATAAATTCTTCCATGGAAGTTTTGCCTTTTCTCAGAAAGGTTTGCATCAGCTTTTTATTTTGTGGTTCTCTATATTCTCAGTATCTCTTCCTTTACTTCTGAGGTATTTGATCTCCTGAGATATTTTAAGACTTTTCTGTCTTTTACGTCAAAGAAGGTTCTTTGAGCTCCGTCGAATGACAATGGCAATATATCCTGCACCCTGCTCATGATGCATACACTGGGGAGTCAGTCTCTCCCAGGTTATCAACATAGAGACTAAGATTTTACACTGAAGTGCTTGCTGCCTTTGATCCAGATCTGATCCAGGAAATGTTTCCATCTGTTGAGAAATACATATTCCATTTTTCCAGGGCAACACCTGAAATGTTATCACTTCCATGATGACACTGCAGCATCATAAGCAATGACAGTATATAGGAAGAGGACACCGTTCTGCATGGACATTTGAATTTCTTTCTCTAGTGTTACTTTACAAAAAAGAGTTTTCTTTCTGTGTATCTCTGAAGGAACAAACCAGTCAGGTTTTTCCCATGTTTACTTATACAAATGTTGGCTCCATTTGATCTAACCTTCTTCTTGTCTCCCTTGAGTGTCAGCTGGAGTCTTGAACAACCTAGTGTTCTTCCACTTACTAAGGGTGCTCCGGTCACTCAGCACTGAAGCTGACAGCTCAGGTTGTGTTTGGACAGCTACAAGCACGAAGGGAAAAGAAGGAAAGATTATGCTAATTTTGTGAAACATTTGGCTAAATCAGGCATGAACAGAGGATGGGACTGAGAGAGCTGCTGGAGAGATTCCTCATTTCTGTTAAAGACTGGGAACATGTACAGATTAAGTCCAGAGAGATGCATCTGAGGGTAGGGTGTGATTGGAAGCAGTGACTATAGCTTTTATTTATAATATAAATGCTGTTGTTTCCCTTCCCATAGAAAGAATGCCTCATCTTCAGGAATGATCCACTTGCCTTGCTAAGATAAATGATTCAGACTTTTTCCTCATGGTTATTTCCCTGAAAAACAAATTATTGCCTTGTAGAACAGAGTATCTGCTCCCATTACCCCTTTAATGACAGAATAACAATCATTACAAGTACAGAAAACCCATCTTAATCCAGCTGAGTTCAGTTGGAGAACAACTGGCTTAGATCTGCTCCTACTATGAAGGGAGGAATGCCCTTATTTGTTTTACACACGATGATTAGTTTCGATTATCTCTGTAGAGCTTTAAATAAACAGGGACTTCAGTATCTTATTAAAGAAATAATGAGCTCTGAGTTATTTGTTTCATGTGAGTGGAATTTAGGGAAATTCTAGATATGAACCAAACCCCAAGCAGTCAGGGTTCTTCCCCTTTAGAAGGCACATATGCAGTTTCTCCAGAATCTACCTGGTCTTTTTCAGGTGGTGTAAACCAACACAGTGTTTAGGACATCAGTAGAGCAATCCCAGTTTGAGCAATGCCAACAAAGGAGGCTCTGGCTCTGCTTTTCCTGCCTACCCATAAGAGTTCTGCTTGCAAACGGGCTGTTGCCATAACTGTGCTTCCCCAAAAGGACACAGCAACAAACGCACTCGCATTTGGCTGCCACCATGTGAAGTATTTTGCCTTCCTCAGAAAAAGTTTGTGTTAAAGCTTCATTGTTCTGTGATACTAAAGTTTTTTTTCCATACATTTCATATATTCTACCATCAGCTGGTTTTCCCTGCAGTAAACAGGAGGTATGAATACAAGGGTGTTCAAGGCCAAGTTTCAACCCAGTAAGAATCAAAAGCAGCCTTTTATGGACTTCCAAGAGCTTCAGATGAGCAGAAGCACTTAGAGCTTCTCTGCTGCTGATGGCCTGCAGCAGAAAAGGAGATATTTGGGGAAGTTTTTGAAAGACACTGGCAGAGCAAAGGGGTCGCAGCACTATGCTTGCAATCTAGATGGACTCAACAGCAAGACTAAGGTTGTAGTATGGATTGCCAGAGAGACCAAACGAACAGCACAAGGAACAGAAAAAGTATGATAGGTATTTCCCCAAAGATTAGCTACCCACTTTGCCATTGTAAGGGAGGGAGGAAGGGAGAGAGGAAAGATTCAGGCTCCCTGACAAAGCCAGAAATAGATCATTACAAGCAAGCAAACCTCAGAAGCCTTGACCTGCCTGAAAGTCCAAGAATTTCCATATGCAAGAGGAGAATGCATTAAGGGAATTCACCAATATTGCCTCACATTTCCTCAGAAATTCCTCAGGAAAAGGGAGCCTCAGAGGATAACTAGAAAAGAGATAGTAAATCTCACATAAAATATCCACTGGAGAGAAAGGTCAAAGGAAGCTAGTATGTTAGCACATAGCCAAAAGAGGCAAAACCCAGCCCCTCAGTTTGTCTGTGCAGGGGTGGTCTAGGTCAGCATACTATTCCCTAGTTGAAAGAGGATCTTTGCCCCATCTGAAGGTTCTCCAGAATCATAAAGGAGCCGAGAAAAGAGAAGTAACTCTCCAGAGTCTTCATTCTGAGCTTTATCTTACAGTTGCTTGGTGGGAGGTTGTAACTTGCCCAGCAGGGCCAGCAGATGAAGCACACAGGTGCTGCTCTGGTTACTGCAGACTGTTCAACATGCCATCACTGAGGTATGAGGTATTCGAGGTATGCATAAGAATAGCTGAACCCTGAGTCTCAGTCTCAAGGATGTTCAAATCTCTGAGTCTGTCTCACTGGAAATCAGAGGAACTCAGTTTGTAAGTCACTTTGGAAAACTGGAGTTCAACTTTGTCCTCATGTAGAGACTTCCCAAATGTTTATCCACCTCTTGATCTTTGAAGTGCTTTCTGTGCCTTTTGGATGACAGGGAAATTATGGTAACAGTTGGTAATGTCTATTTTTGTCTTTTTGGTGGAGTGTTCATGTGTTGGAGTGGAGCTAAGATGTAGCTGGTAAAATTCTCCTATTCCGATATTGCCGGGACAAAAGAGCGAGGAAGGGTTTTAGTTAGTATATAATTTAAAATTTTGACTTGCTCTTTCCTCTCCAAGGCTCCCGGTGTTGATGGAGTGCAGAGAGAGACTTCTCAGGAGTGCAAATACACTTTGACATCCTCAGGAGCATGTCTGACCATTGCAGGTCCCTTTCTACTGTGGCAAAATAAGGAGAAGGAGGAGGGCATATGGGATGGTGAAGTGCCCTGAGGGGACAGGATTATTGCTGCTATGGTAGATGAGAGCATTTTGGCAAGTTTGGGGGAATTTTTTTCACTGAATAAAGTCAGACCTAGGGAGGCCATTGCCATGTTTACCTCCTCTCTGCTTTATTGCTACAAGCATCTTCCCAGTTGGTGCTGGGCCAGGACAGCAGTACTCAAAAGCACTCAAAAAACCCCCAAACAAATAAACACTCAAAGCAGGGCACAGTAGGTTAGGACAGAGCATGACCAAAGACAATGATGTTCTCATTTCCAATGAGAAGAAGAGGAAGCAAGGTTATCAAAGATGAGGTGCACAGGACAGCCCTTGAAACATTTGCTTTGTGCCCTGGGTTCCTTCTCCTAGAGGCAAGGGGTGAGTTAGATCAGTGAAAGATCTTGCAGGACCTGAAGTGAAAAACTGTGTCACATCAGCTCCCATGGAAAATCACCCTATGCTGTCCCTATGTACTCCTGACTTTAGTCTAGAAAGAGCCTTATGACTTTCCCCTGCATTTAATCTGCAAAGTTAAAATTCACACACTCACTGGCCCTTAGGGGAGATGCGAATCTTTCCACCTTTCCTACAGTGGCCCCTTTTCATGAATCACAGTATAAGTAATTTGCTTTCTCACTAGAACGAACGAACTTACCATTTGTACAGCAGCATAACCGCCTCTTCTGAAATACACTGTGGTTACACACTGATAACTTACATACTGCTCACATGAGCTGGAGCCTACGAATCTCAGCACAACCAATGCCTTCCTTCTGGGTGGGGGCACAGGTCTTTTCTTCTCATTTTTCTGTGGAGCACAATAGTTCAGCTTTCAGGATGTGGACTTTAAATGACAAATGAAAACCCACAGTTTGGCATCAGCTTTCTCTTACCTTCCCAGGAGGAAAGATATTTGCCACAAAGTTGGCACTACCGTCCTGAGTGGTGGCAGGGAAGGACAGCATTGGGATGCTGCTCATTCCCTCCACCTCCTACCCTGTAGCCAAAGTTTGGCAGTCCTACTGCCCACAGGTTTGAAGAACGCTGCTGGTAAGGGGGTGTAAGGACCAGTGTAGTTATGGTGTGGTGGAGGCTGGCTGACAAACGTCTCACTGCAGGAGACAAGACATCTTTTTTTCCATGTCTCCCTCCTTTCCTGAGAAGGAAGCTTGAGGCCAGAGTAGGAGCAAGAGGCAGAAGTGAGGACAAGCAGATGGGGAAAGGCAGCCTGGCAGAAGAAGTGGGCTGAGGACCAGACAGAAACCAGAGAAAGCAAGGATTTCTATGCCTCCCTCTGACAGACTAGCAGAGTTCATGAGAAAAGCAAGCTTTTGATAAGGAAAATATTTTATTTTCAGTGCTAACTTAAACATTTGCAGACCTCTAAGGTCAGAGAAACACCTTGGTGCAATCACACACGTAGGCAGCCATCACACTAAAGGCAGGAGTAAACACAACAATATTACTCCAGTATTATTTTAACCATGAGTGAACACAGCAGTCGTGGTACTGAGCGCTGAGGGAATACAGATGGGATCAAGAGGTGGCTCATAAGACAATCTTGTCCTTAAGAATGGTTTCACACCCTGCAAGAGCTTGAGCACATCTGCAGGAAAGCAGCCCCCACAGACCCTTGCTGCGATACCTCCACCAGATGTGAGGGCCCATGGGCAGCATCTGGCACTGCACAGCTCCAAAACCAAGTGCACAGTGCTGTATGAAAATCCACATCACACACTGCACACAGTAAGTGAAAGCAGAGCTCTGCAGGGGAGATGCAACATCAAAAAGTGTGCTGCCAGAAAGTGTAATCTTCCTTCAGGAAATTTATTGCCTGGATGCCTCTGTGCTATTCCCACATGAAGATGTTTGCTGCTGGTGGAGCCATGGGCCAGCTCCATCTGTCCCCCGGTGCAGCAGGCAGGGTCAGGGTTACAGGGCACCCCACAAGAGGGCAGGGGGAAGGCAGAGGTATCTGCTTTTGCTGCACCAGGAAGCAGAAGCACACCTGAACATGGGAAGACCCCAATGAATCTGGTAGCCCCTTTTTTTCCCTGTGGCTTCTACTTAAGGTCTCCATAGGTACATCTCCAGAGTGGGCATCCCTGCAAAATGGGATGTGAGCTTGTGCTTCGTGCCCATGGAGAGAAGAGGGGTGCAGCTGAGGGCCTGGGGCCTGGTGGGACAAGCACTCTGCTTTCCATCTTCAGTCTGGTCCCACCAAACAAAGGGTGCTTGTCCAAAGAAAAGGGAAGGCAGCCCCCCGCAGTGGGGGACCAGCTCCAGGTGGTTCAGAACCAGCTCCAGGTGATTCAGAACTACTAATGGCATATACCCTTGCTTCTGTCTTTCTCATTTCTGTTTTTACTAACCTCACACACATACACACACATGCAAAAATGCTATTTTTATTCTCCAGAAATAATCTGGTAGGGATTTTTTTCCTATTGGCTAAAAAGCTGTGGTGAAATGACTTCATATATTGACTAGTGTTTGGCTCCAAACATGTTGAAATATTTGTGTGAGGTTTGTGTATTGGGACCCAGCAGAGTGCCATACAGACTGATGCAAGTGATACACTGGTTGCCACGAAACTGCAAATGTTGGGATCTGTCAACTGGCCCAAGCACGCCCCAATGCGCAAAGCACTTCTTATACCCGGCCCCGAGCAGCCCAGCCTCATGCTAAAGAAGGCTGAGAGCTCATTTAGCTCATTGCAATCTATGGATCCCCAAACATTTTCCAGCAGATATGCAAACCCCATTAGAAATGTCACATGTGCAGATGGCTGCACAGCACGTATGAACTGGCTTTGCTTCATCACTTTTTACACACTTCTTCGAAATACTTGGCTGCCGGGCTGAAAAAACACAGATTTCAGTTTTGTGCAGCATTTTTCCTTTTAAATGGCTCCTCTTTGTTTCACTGACCATGCTTGACCTGAAGAAATGTAGTTTGTACTTAAACTCAGACAGAGGAGGGTTTCTTTGCCTCTTCTTCCAGTTGCAGGTGACAGAGGACATGGCCACTGTGCCACAGGACTTGCTGTGAGGTTTTTAAGCTGGGATTACCCGCAGACAGTTGG
>JAOEHX010015768.1:10015-23437 GCA_025448015.1 Bolborhynchus lineola
TGAGTGGCTGGACCATGTGTCCCCAGCAGCTGCGGGGTGACATGGGCTACCCTCTGCCAGCCCGGCTGTTTGAAGACTGGGACATGTACTTGATCCCACAAGGTCAGGAAGCCCTTTGGGAAGGTGGCTGCCTCCAGAGCCATCCTCTTTGCATGGTGATGGAGGGGATCGGTGCCTGACAGATAGACCTTGATACCAAGTGTGAGTTCATCCTCTTGGCCAAACCACCCAGGTTGCTGGCCTCAGGGCAGTCTGTGGGTCTGTGCTTGCAGTCATGCAGAGGTTGCTGTCTGGACTGGTCCTTGTTCCACTGCAAGTGTGAGACCAGGGCTGTGAGTAACTGTAAATGATCCTTTTGTCCCCTTTTCCCCCTCCCTTTCCTCACACCAGCATATATATATATTCTGAGATGGCCAAGGACCGGGGTATAAATTTGCTTCTCCTCAGTGAAAACTTCTACTAATTTGATCATGGTTTTGCCAAGGAAGGAGTAAATATGGAGCAGGGACTTTGGGGATTTGAGCTATAAAAGTGAGAGCTGGAGAAGCCGAAGCTGAAGCAAATTTTGGAGCAAGCGGTCAGATCCAAGCATCCTGACTCCCTTCTATACATACTTCTGGCTAAGCCTCTACCTCTGCCTCAACACCCCTTTCTGCACAGAGCACAAATTATCAAGTGCTGGTGGGGGGACATGGGGCCAAGATGCTCACAACATCCTGAGTTTCAGGAGGGCCGAGTCAGCTCAAGGTCAGGCCAAGCCACAAGGGTTGATAGCCAGATTTCTACATATGACCTCGTACACTGTGCTGTGCGCAGCTCTTGGTCCCAAACCTCTGCAGTACACTCACAGAACATACTCTTATTAAGGCAAGCTGGAAATTTCACACTTCTGAATGTGAAAGAGGTCACTCCACACAATTCCCTCATTTATGCAGGCATATTTGGTGTTGGTGCCAGCATACACATATTTTCAGATACAACCTATATCCCTATCTTGTGAAAATTCAGATGCTTCTTGTCTACTGCCTGAAAACTTGAGATGCATCTTTTCCATGTAAGATTTGATGTCCAGGCTAGGAGCAGTTGAAGTACCCAAGGGACTCAGGTTAAAACCAGCTGAATGATCCCCAGTGAAGTCTTAAAAATTAATTTCCTGCTCCCTCAGGTGGGGGGAGTCCTTTCCCTGCATCTGGGACAATGAATTGGATGCCTTATTTCTCTCTCTTTCCCTGTTTCCCCATTAGCCGGTGTGTAATAAGGCACTGCAGGCATCAAACATGATTTAAATCACTGCTGCTGATCCCACTTGATGTGCATGTCTGTGTAAGGTATAGGCCTTTTTCCCTTGGTCTCTTTTCTGTTTCAGTTTATCTCCCTCACTCAAGAGTTTGCTGTTGAATACAATGGCTTCAGACTGGAGAGAACTGAAGCTAATTTTGTTTCTCTGAATAAATGGCTGTTGGCTCTTACAGGAATAAGTTAGCCTTCTCATGTGGTTGTAATCTCCTTAACTCCCAGTCACGGAGCTCCTAATGCCTGCTGTATAAATAATCCACCTTTCATACGTGGCTGTTTTTGTCCTTGTTGAATTCTGCATATATATCTGTAAAAATGCTGATCCTGCGAGGGTCCCATCGTAATGTGTTTTTCTGAGCATTCTAGTACTCTTTGCCTTAGGTGGCTTTTACTGCTTGCCCTATATCCTAACACCAAAGATGAAGGGAAGGCTCCATTCCATGGGAAAAGACCATAACTCTTGCTGTAGGAAGGAGGGTCCCTGTGGCCATGAGTACATCTCAACATATGCCCTGCACTGACAAAGGGAGCAACTGGAGAATGAAATCCCAGTTTGATGGGATTTCTCTCTCTCTCTGTAGCTCCGGAGATGTCATCTCCCATGGCCTCACTTCTTCCACTGTCCTTAAGATTCTTAGGATAACACTCCATGATTGCTGCTGGAATCTTCCCGGTATGCCCAGACACAGATGGCTACCAGGAAAGCTAAACATGTAGAGCTGGTCATGGTGTCTTTCCATCCCAGTAAGCCATGCACCATGGTTATTCACAATAAAACTGGTGGCACCCCAAAATTTTTTGGTTTCTGTCGTGGTCAGTCTCCATCAAACTCCAGGAATCATAAAATCATAGAATGAATCATTTCTGTTTCTCCATTTCATACATTTCCATAAGGTGGGTTGGCTGGTTTCTCTCTGTATAGATAAAGTTTGTGGAAAATGAAGCATTGAGTCCTAAGCATGGAGGTTCACCGTGCCCTTAAATCAGCATAAGGTGATGCTGCTGTCAGAAGGGGAGCTGGACCCTGGATCCCTGCTCAGGGGACCATCCTTCCACTAACACTTGCCGTTGCTGGGTGGGCAGCTCTGCAGCTTAGGTTGGTGCAAAATGACCATGAAACCACACAGCAGGGTTTAAGAGCTGCTCAGACAGCCTCTCTATAGGCAATCCTGACACTGTCATGGTTTCTTGCATGAGTAGATGATTTGTTTATAGCTAAATACTGCCTGTGGATGTGAGCCAGCCAGTGGGTTTTGCATTCACATTCAAGAAGGCATTTTCAGGTGAGGCATCAGCATTTCTCAGTGTAAATCCATGTACTTGGTACACAGCCAGAGTGATCTAAGGGTCTTCCCAAGTGCCTAATACAGTTGACCCTGTAGAAAAACCTGTCTATTTGGAGAAGCACAGATGATACCTTGAAGCATAAAATGAAGTTGCTCCTATATTTATTTCCTATCAATCATGGTATGGATATTAAGAAAGCAGGATGTACAGATATTCTGCCTCTGAAACATCATAGATTGCTGCTTCTCAGCTATGACAGCTTTGGATAGAGTGACAATCACCTCAGTTCACCAAGTCATCTGCATGGTACCAGTATTGCTGAGGTGACCGAGCCTCCAGGATGTGTAGCCTGGGGCTGGACCCATGGGATGAGCTCTGCAAGGACTGGTCACTGTGTCCAGGGTATGGCCTCACACATCTTGGGAAAGAGGTTTCAGGGAGACATCCTCTCCTTTGGTTATGCACATCAGAGGCACTCGTTGAGAAAGGCAGGAGAAACATTAAGGGCAGTTTCAGTGGTCAGCCTGCCATCTTTAGGTTTAGGTGGGAGCTAAGAAATAAGCTTTGGGAATGATGGTTTGAGACACAAAAGCATAGTGGAGTTAGTGTAAAGACTTCATATTCAAGTGCTTCTGTGGATCCAACACCTAAAGCTTTGAAGGTGTAAATGCAGCAAACTGGAGAACTAAACTTGCCAATTAGTTGTAGCGTTGAGAACCAGCTGTGTGCAATAAAATATCTACCATATTCTATCAATGGTAAGGATTTTATGTATAGTTTCTATATCTTAGGGATAAGGTTTCTAGTGTGTGGGAACAAAAACCATGAGCATGAGGAAAAACAAAGACTATGAGCCGTATCCTTTTCACTATACCATTCTGTCAAGCATAAATTGGTGAGACATTTCCATCTACGTACTGTCGTTTCTGAACTGTAAACATTCTAAATGGCTTCAAATATTCAAATCTTGCCACAGCATTGCAAATCTAAGCCGCAATAACGAGAAGTGCAAGCATTTTGCAAGCTGAACAGCATTTGGGTTGTTCAACAGGTAAAATATACATAGCAGAAGTTAAAAGTTGGCAAAGCAAACTTTGGAGGACATCATGCTCCTCTTTTTAATATTTATTGTTAACTCAGAGGCTTCAGGTCAATTTAACTTCCTTCCAGCATAGGAATCAACAGTTTAACTTTGCTAGATGCACAGTTTTGTTCCTCTGAATCTTAAAAGCATATTGTTTACATGACATAATCAGCAAATGAAAATGATCTTGTTCACGGAGGGTCCAGTTCCCACAAAATATCCACACCCTTCCTTGCTCATGAATTATGGATGTCTGGGGTCTGTGCTCTACCAGAAACTTGGCTGGGCTACGTAAAACCATTTTCTGGAGAGTGTGCTTTATTTTGAATGAAGCAAGCAGGCAAGAGGCCAGTAGAATTAAAATGGATTCTTTATTTAAAACAACTCACAAAACACAGCAGCTCCTACCATTTTGTTAGTCTCCCCTCTTTCTCTCCAGATCCCTTTTCCAGGCATCAGTTGGTGCTCTTAAGTACGCTCTGCATCTCTCAGAGTGCATCAGAAGGTGGCTGCTACCCAGGATTGGTTGCCACCAGAGAACTGGTGGACATGAGAACAAGGAGACTCTTGTAGGAGCCCCAGCCGCCAAGTCACTGGATTCATTATCCCAACCCTCACATGAGGAAGGGACATCCATCTTTCTGCTCCTTCAGCTTATGGGAAATAATTCCTCCAGGTATAATTCGGAAATACTGTGAAGCTTAAATTCTCTGAAATCATAACAAAGAGCTCTCAGATTCCCCGATAAAAAAGGGAATGTTCTTTATCTATCTAATATGATGTTGCATCTAAAGCTCCCTGGATTTATTTGGGCAGTATTAACAGAAGTTCATTGAATGCAGGCAAAATAGTGAATGGGCCACATCCACACAAGCTGTGATACCATGAGGTACTCTGGCAGTGCCAAGAACTGTCCTGCTTGACCAAGCACAATACATTGCCTTTTCCATTCCCAGCAAAAACTAGTGATGTGATTCCTTTAATTTGTTGCAACATTTTTCACCTGGTTGGCTTTCTTTGATGCAAAATAGAGAAAATAGCCAAACCTGAAGCAAGAAGTATGGGCATCCTTTGCCAAAGAAAAGGTAACCTCACAGCAACAAACAAACAAACAAACAAACTCACTAACTAACTAACTCACTAACTCAAGTGTCATGAAAGATATCTGAGTATTGCACATAATTCTTCCCAGTGCTATGAAATTGAAAGCTGCCAAATCATTTAGCAGTGGCCTCTGACAGGAGAAATGAAGTCTGTGGCTCAAAGTCCCACCTCAAATAGCGTTCAAATGTCAGCTACCCATCTGTTGCGAGACCTGGTGAGCGATGGATCCTGCCCCATGCACGTGTCAGCAGAGCTGAAGTGTTGCTGAGCTCAACCAACAGCCACCTCTAAATGTCCATGATGGTGCTTGCTCTTACCCACCTCACAGTGGGTCCTCACCATACGGGACCCTTTCCAAGGTTGCTGTCCTGAAGGAAAAGACTGCACTTCTGCTATCTGTCCTCCAGAGAGCCAAGAAATTAACTCTCCCAGAGTGAAACCTCTTTCTTTCCCCATGACACCCTAATTACACAAGCAGCCTTTCCACCTCTTTAATCACTACTCCTTGTTTTGTCTAGCCATGTTCACTGCTTATCGGTTTGCTCAGCTCAAGCACTTTGAGTTTTATGGGTTGTCAACACCATAGGCACTAACCCTTGCACAGTGCCCCAAGCCGTGGGAACTACATTTGCTGCCTCCTCATCCCACACCATACCCTGCCCCAAAACCCTCTTCCCCGTGCCACATCCCACAGTTGTGGCTGGGCAGAGGCAAACCCTTCTGGGGTGGGACAAATGATACTTAAAATGGGGGGAGGGGGGGGAAAGGGCAAGAGCCCTGTTTGCCACAGTTGGCAGCCACCGTGCAGTTTGGAAGACCTAGAGGGTTCCAGAAAGAAACCATTTCTTTGTGTGCTTTCCAAGATTTGTCTTGAAAAGATGCCAGGCAGAGCTCTGCAGAGCTAAATGGAAGTAGCAAGCATGATGGTGACATCTTTAAATCTGGCCAGCTACCAATGGGCTTTCACAGGGCCAGAGTGATAAGGCTAGTAGAAGATTATTTTCTTTGTTGTCATGAAATCACATAGTCCTTGTTGTTGATAGCTGTGAAGGTATTTATACACGAACACATGTCAAAGAAATACCTATGCCACTGAGACAAGACCAACCACCATAATACATACGAGAAGGCTGACATTCCAGTATTAAGTATAAAAAATCATGACATTTGCCATTTAAAAGTTGCCTCTGGCCAGGATATGCAATCAGACATTAACACAGTCCAATTAGCCTGATAAGAGGAGTGCTAACGGTTAACATTGAAAAATATACACTATCCCCTTCCCTTGCCTGAAAAGAAGAAATCGTTAGAGTGGGATTATAAATTTGTTATTGTGTCTATTAATAATCAGCTTCAGGGCATGGAGAAGAGACCTTCTGACAAAGCAGAAATTAAAAAGGAATAATTTAGGGAGATCTGCTTAGAGTAGACTAGAATTGTCTTTGAAAAGATTTCTCCCATAAGATCCTTGAGTTGCAGTATCATCTGAAGGGAAAACATTGCAAAGGCTGCCAAAAAAGCATCAAAATGAAATTAATATAGAGTGGAAAGGCAGAGGCAAGATAGTGTTCCAAAGGTTACTAGCTTAATGTTCTCTACTCCAGCCTATGTCCTAGCAGCAAAGGTGCAGAGTTAAAACCTGTATCTCCTATTTCTACTTGCAGATATTACTGAACTGTATGTAGTAAATTAATTCCTACATTATGTACATTTTTTTGGGGCATATAAAGGAGCTAACATTGAGAGATCCACCATATTGCAAAAGAAGCTGTATTTTGGCATCCAAAAAGCTCACGTCTCTGAATTCTGCTATGTCTGCTCTGAGTGATAAAGAAAACTGTTTCAGTCTGCAGCAGAGAAGGGCCAGCTTGAAGCTTGTAGAAGTTAACGATGCTTCAAATCAGAGGGAAGAAGGGAATGAATATTTCTGAAAACTGGTAAATGCAAGAAAATACAAATGTGCTAGAAGTGACCTACCAACCACTAGAATGAGAACTGGGAGTCAAGAGGGCTCAGTGCTTCAGACAAGTGAGAAATGGAGCTGGGAAGGGAGGGAAAGAGCAGAGAAATTCTTGTTTGGTGGCAAATTCCATCCTAGAGGTATACAAATATCCCCAAACAGACACAGTCAAGAAAAACCATCAGACAAGAGGAAGACCTACCCAAGAAGACAAGCAGTAAGACGTGCTGATGAAATTACACATTTTCCTGCTGTAATGCCACTGCAGCATCTCCTGTTTCCTTCTGGTCAGTTAGGTATGTCAAAACCAAACAAAGCAGAATTCACTAGTGCCTTTTGTACTTCAAAGTGGGAAGAGAGGAAATGGAGAAAGACATGCTGGTTTCAAGGGCACACACAAAATCAGCTTGTGCAGAAAAAAAGGAGACTTATAAGGCTCTAGTACTGAAATAAATTCTCTGTGCATGACAAAGCTTCCTAACTTAACACTCTCACTGATAGAAGTACCTTATCCCATATACATTAAAGCCCGTCAGCAGTAGTCTTGTAATCACAGCACTTAAGTTATTGCTTCCCCTCCAAGAACAGTATAATCAGGAGAGTGAAGTGCTTCTACTTATAATATCCTAGCAGCAAAGGTGGCATTACTAAAAAGAATGGCTTTCAAATAGTCTGTGAAAAACATGTTCAAGGGACCTGACAGCTAAATGGAAGTATCAGCTCACTTTTTCTTTGGGCAGAGCATCGGATGATGCATGGGTAAGCCACCCTGGAAAGGTGGGAATAGAGAGTTTAAGGAACCTGACAGGCATCCCCTAGTAAACTGCAGAGTGGCTTAAGACATAGGAGTCCTTGTGCTGCTGCCTTCCTTCTTCCCTGGAGAAGACAATACATGGCCAGCATGCCCACTGGGGACTACATTCCCTAGTGAAGGAGGCTGCTCTGTGATGCTTAGTGCCCATGGCTCTGTATGCACACAGATGGGGCACACCTGCTAGCTGTGGGCCAGGGCTGAAGTGCAGTGAGCAGTGCCACCCCTTTCTGGTAGTCTTTTGCAGTGGTGTCAAGGCTGCAGGACTTCCTGAGATGATAGCGGCTGCAAGGGCAAATGGGATGTGTAGGCAGCCTGAGCTTGACCAGCATGCTGGTGGATGCTGATGGCCCAGAGGCAGCCACATGAACACGCCAGCCTGAAGCCTGCTCCCCAGTCCGGTACCTCAAGGTAGGATTAGACATGTACTCTAATTCAGGACTAACAGCAACTTCTTATGATTTAGCTTACACCCTGTGGGACAGGGTTATCACGTCTACTGGTTAAAATGTGTTTCAACACATGCTTCAATGTACACGCCTGCAGACAAGCCCTTAGCGTGAAGCAGCAGCAGTTTTTTGGCTTTGTTTTTTTCCCAAATCAAGGACTCAACAGAACTATTTTTCCTATATTATTTAATGAGATAAGAGTGACTTGAAGTGAAACCATTGCCTTACGAGAAGACCCTAAGTAATAACATTTGTGTGCAATTGCATATGGTAAGATCCTTCTTAAAAAAGAAAGCTTAAGTGCACGGGGGTGATCACTAACATGAAGAAGGGAAAGGTGGGCCACCTTTAGTTTCTTCAGTGTGAAATTCTGTCTTTTCCTGTGTCTGGAATTTAACACATACTATCACTCAAACTGTGACAGATATCTTTTATCAGAGCAGTCAAGAAAGTCTTCTTCTTTCTATCTGCTCTCCAAGATACCATGGTAACACAAACCATTCCTTTCTCCATCTGTCTGCATGGCTCCTCATTATTAACTGTATTTCCCAAGGTTCAGGAGTGTCTTCCGTAACTTTGGGAAATCTTGTTTTTAAACTCAAAATGTGGTTTCTTCCCTGATCCTTCTTACATCCCCCTCTTTAAAATGAAAGGCTCCCATTCATAGTTACCCTTTCTTTCCTCATCTTTCGCCAGTTTTCAGTCCAATATGCTCATTGTCCTTCTATTCCATGACTTCAGACCTTAGACATTTTAACCAACAGTGGAGAATGTTGTCAAATGCTTTCTGAAAAACGGAGTCTATAATATCCTTTCCCCTTCCTTACCAGGGCAGTAATTTCCTCAAAGAATTCCAACAAATTAGTTAGGCATGATCTCCTTTCCCTGAATTGATGTTAGCTGTCTTTAATCAAGCTCTGCTTTTCCAAGTGTTCCCTATTTGATTCCTTAAAGGAGTTTCAGAGTCTTTCCCCTTCAGTGAAGTTAAACTGACAAGTCTGATTTTTCCCAGTGTCTGGGGAAGCTGTCTTCTTTATTCCCCTTAAAAAATGATGAGAAATAAATTTCAAGACATTTCAGCAGCCTCCCACCTAGAGACACTTATTCCCTCAGATTTTTAAGCACAGCTTTTGCTGTAAGAAAGGGGATGCATTCAAAGAAGGCAAGGGTGAGAATGGAGACACAAAATTACAGAGGACAATTTAGTGTAATTGGGTTGCATATTTCAAAAGCTGGGAACTAAATGAGAATAAGCATTTCTGATGAAGTGTGAGATTTGCATCAATTAAACTCTTGTCCATTTCCTCCTGCAGGCAAGCATCACTAGTACCATACCAGCCTACAGCACTTCCCTGCGGACCTGCACTTGGGAACATCTGTTGGGCTGTGACGTGGTTTGTGTTCAAGTTTTTGGCGTGTTTATGTACTTACGAGGCTTTGCAGGCTGCCCCCAAGCAAGTCTTTCACTTCAGGTGTGAATAAATTGTGGAGGAGGGATGTGGGAGAGCAGCCCTTCTGCTGGCATCAGAACTGCTAGCCTGTGTGTGCCTCTGCACACACATATGATGCTGTGCATGATCTGGCTTCATGATCACACAAACCTCTGAACCATAGAATGATAGAATATCAGGTTGGAAGGTACCTCAAGGATCATCTGGTCCAACCTTTCTAGGCAAAGCATGACATAGACTAGATGACCCAGCACTATCCAGACAAATCTTAGAAGTGTCCAACATTTGGGAGTCCACCACTTCCATGGGGAGATTGTTCCAATGGCTGATTGCTGTCATTGTGAAAAACTTTCCTCTTGTGTCCAATCAGAATTTCCCCAGGAGTAGCTTGTACCCATTACCTCTCCTCTTTTTCACAGGAATCCTTGTAAAAAGGGAGTCTCTGTCTTCTCTGTGGACACCCTGTAAGTACTGAAACACAGTGATAAGGTCTCCCCTGAGCCTCCTCTTCTCAAGGCTGAACAAACCCAGCTCCCTCAGCCTTTCCTCATAGGCAGGCTTTCCACCGAGAGCAACTGCATCTGTGTTGACATAATTTATTTGCTACACAGTGCACAGTACATGGTGGACATTTGCTGGCCATAGCCAGTAACCTCTGATGGGGCTTGGGACCAGCCAGGAGGGGCAGGCAGACCACAGCGAGGTGGGAGGTAGCACACCCCACCACTATCAGGACCAGGGCAGAGCAGCCCAGAGGGCCTAGGTCACAGGCTGTTTGCCATACCCTGCTGCTCTCAATTCTGGGTTTGGCTTTTAGAGTGGGTGGGTTTCACCGTTCTCTCTCCATAACTTACCCCTTTCTTCAGAGGCAAGCTTCATTCCCACTGTCCTTCAGACAGTGGGACAGAGATGGCCCCAATGCTGCCCCAATGCAGGGGAGCTGCCCCAGGGAAGAGGACAAAAGCATGGCCGTGTGGGATGGCCTTGTGACTGGTGTCATGAAGCAGCAAAATGCCCAATGTGTGTAATTGTATCTGAGAAAAAAAAAGTAGTTTGCACCACTGTCATTGGTAGGAAATAAACGAAAAAGAGGAGGAGGCTCTGCCTCCTGTGAAGTATGAGAACCGATCAAAGCCATGGCAACAAGCACATCCCATGATACTTAATAATACTTGTGATAGCACAGCACAGTATTAACTCCATTATTAAATCCCAGCCCAGCTTAAGGAGTGCTTCAAGACTTTCTCCAGAAACAATAAAACATTGCTTTTAAAAAGCCAGGAACGCTGGTGTTTTGACTGCGAAAAGACACGTTCTGCTGCTAGTTTTATCATTTGCCTGCATTACAAAGACTAACAGGAGCTTCTTCCTTTCATTAGGTTTGACATTTTTTGATAGATTTCTAATTGACCTCACATTACTGCACCTGGAAAACGTATTCTTGCTACATATCTGGTATCTTCTTTAGATCCACATTTGCTCTCTGTTAAATACCACGATTCAGCTGATTTAAACCAATTTGGGTTAGAAATGTGCCTCCTTTTCCAATTCCTATTCACAGCCTACTTTTTTTTTGCTAGCTTTCCAATGCTGACTGCTAGGCTGGCTCTTGGCAGGCCAACACATGCAATCCACCCTTAGCCCTTCCTAGGGCTCCACATGAGTGCGAATGTGAGGACAGGGACCTGGTTATGTCTTTTTGATTCCTACTGTGCCCCTTGTCCTGACTCAGCATCCTGGTGAGAGCAACGTGATGACTGCTATCACTGTCACTCACCCAGCTGGCAAGGTTTCCTTCCCAGTGGTTATTTGCCTTTGGTAGCTTCAAAGAGCACCAACATCACCTCCCTGGGGTCTGCCAGATCCAGGTTAGAGGTTGCCTGCTTTGTACTATGTGCCCATTTCAGAAGGGCTTTTGCAAGAAAACCACAGAGAAATGAACTGCAAGTGCATCCTGTCATCCTCTTATGTTGGGCTTAGAAGTCACAGTATTGTGAGCCTGTCTCAAAGCAAATGGATTTCTTAGCTGACGCTTGGGCATGTGGAAGGCTAAGTGCTCATGCTGCTTCTCAGCCAGCTAATAGAAATCAGTCACGACAGTTTATATCTAGCTTTTACCTCCATATGCACTGCAGAAAAAGTAACTGATGATGTCCACTGAAGTTATCTGCATTTTTTCCAGGTCCAGTCAACTCTCAGTGTTATTCTCAATAGACTAATACAGAACATATGTAAATTGGACTCTAAGAACATATTTAGTATATTTAGCTTTGAAAAATGAAGTTATGATGATAAATGAACATCAAGGCCAAGGAAGGGGAACAGCGGAAAGATGGCTGGGAATATTTTTATCAGGGCACAGCTAATCTTCAACCTGGATGCACTGCTCCCAGATGATCAAGAGCTGACTGGGTTTCAATCACAAATGTGTCTCCTTTCACTTCTGCTTTAGACCAAAGTGAGCTCAAATTCTCTGGGCTAATCTCCATCTTTTTCTCATTGCAGAACTTGGCACTATTCAGTACAAAGAGCATGCCTGGCTCAAGGAACTGCGAGAGTAATGAAGGCCGGTGCTTTCTGAATCATTCCTGAGATGCATTAAACAAAGCTGTGGGGCACTTCCTTGCAGCACCTGCCTGGACTGTTCCTGGCAGTGCTGGGAGCTGTTGGGTTTTCCCTTTCCTGATTCCCAGACAAAAACACCTTTTAAAGAGGCAGCTCCCATTGCATGCTTGATTTTGGCAAGTAATGGCTGATGCTTAGGTGGGAAGAGAAATCATTCTCCCTTTTCACCATGACCTCTTTACCTTACCCTCTCTCCACATCTGGTCCTCTTACCCCATGCCTCTGCCTCTGATACACCTTTTCTTCTTTTCATTTTTCTCTCCTTGTAACTTATCCCTCTCTTACGTTACCACATTTCAAGACTATAATAGCTTAACATGAAGTTTTTCCTGCTATCATTCCCTCCACACCTCCTCACCTGTGGTCCTGGTTGCAGCCATAAGCTCTTTGGGAAATGGACTTCCCACAGCCTCCTCTTTGCATCTGCTGGAAGGGGCCCCAGCCCTGGTTGCTCTGTAGGCTAATAAACATGACTAAAAGCAGTGATAACAGGTAGCAACTTTGCTCCTTAGCTAATTAGTTCCTATATATGTCCAATGTTTGTCTTCTTTAGAAATCGCATATCCAATAGCAGAAAATGGAAATTAATCTATAATTTTATGTGTCATCAAGTCAAGGGACAGAAGTCACCTCACCCAGAGTCGCGCTGCTGACCTGACCCAAAACGAGTTTGGGATTTAAGTAATGGGAATAAATTTTTCATGAACCATTTGAAGATGGAATTGTTGAAGAAATTTGTGACAAATTTTCCATAACAATCAATAACAAGGAAGTTCTGAACCATTCCTGAAGAATTCACAAGTCAAAATGTGCTGAACTTCATCCAATATATTATTCATTGTGAATTGTTCGCACAGCTGTGCTCTATTTACAAGGGAAGTTCAGGGGGTCTAATAATCCCTCTTCATGCAGAATATTTTGTTACTTGAGGGAAACAGTAATTCGGAGGATGCTTAGGTTTTCTGCTCTTGTCATAAATTAAGAAACTCTTTGATTCTGGCATTTGTGAGGAAAATACTTCTTTTCTTCACTGCTCTGAACTGTCTGAGAGTATTTTTTAATGGAAATTATTAGCATGGTTGGCATTAAAAGATCAGCATTGATCCAGCAATTACCACACAATCCCAAATGATGTAGCATAGGAAAATACATTTATCCCAGAGACAGTGTGTGTTAACTTATGGTAAAAGTTGCTTCTTCAGGAGCAACCACCACAACTCCATCTGCTTTAGCTAAAATAACTGTCCAAGTGACCCCAATTTCAACTTTATCAGGCTCATATTAATGGGGAATCTGAAGAAAATGAGCCAGAGTTTAGCTTCATGTCACTACTCACATTTTCAAGCTCTTTATCA
>JAOEHX010015778.1:12500-25013 GCA_025448015.1 Bolborhynchus lineola
ACCCTGTGCCAGCGCCTCAGCACCCTCACAGGGAACAGCTTCTGCCCAAGAGCTCATCTCAGTCTCCCCTCTGGCAGATTAAAGCCATTCTCCTGTCCTGTCCCTACATCCCTTGTGCAAAGCCGATTTTCAGGTTCTTTGTAGGCAAAAAATTCATCATGAAAAGTGCTGTGCATGAGCTCTGGACTCTTTACTTCCATTGCTAGAATGTGCAATTCTGCTGCTCACTGGCCCTCACTGGAGCCTTGGTGGGAGCTTTGTGCCTATTTATTCTCCCCTAACACTCAGACTGCAGGTTGCTGTGGGATTATGTGTACCAGCTCCTCTCTGACAGCCGCTATGAGCCGTACATCAAGTGGGAAGATAAGGAAGCCAAGATCTTCCGGGTTGTGAACCCAAACGGGCTTGCCCAGCTCTGGGGCAACCACAAGGTAAATGCAGCTGGGAACCAATTTGTCATTCCTGCGCTTCTGCATGTTGCTTTCAGGACCTGTTCTCCAGAGCTGATGGCACAGGGACTGGGAAGGGTGAGACAGTGGGCGCAGGGCTGGTGAGAGATGCCAGCCTCCTCGTGATTAAGGATGGAGGCTTTCTCATCCCATGGGAAGCAGACTGTGATGGATATGGACGCAGGGGTGAGGCTGGGTTAGAGACCCATGCTGCAGGTTGCAATGCACAAGAACCACCTCAAATGTCCCACGTGTGGTCCTGCTGCAGACAGACCCAAGCCACGTGTCAGTGCTTTTTGTTCGGATCCCCCCGTTCTTTTCTCCTTCCAGAACCGGATGAACATGACCTACGAGAAGATGTCGCGAGCGCTCAGACATTACTACAAACTCAACATCATCAAAAAGGAGCCAGGGCAGAAATTGTTGTTCAGGTGAGTTGGAGCAGATCAGAGCTGCCTGGGGTGCTGCAGATGGGGCATGGGAAGGTGATGGGCTCCAGATGTTGGCAGCTGCTTCATCCAGCAAGATCCCCAGTGACACCAGGTCTGAAGTTCTTCAGACAGAGGAAGGGGTGAAAATAAGCCAGGAGCCTCTTGGTTTCAGTGCTGGCTGCTTCCCTGGGACTGGTTTGGAGTTAAAATGCCTGCTTGGGACTGGTGAGTGCTGAGCTTTGTGTTCCAGGCTTGGTGCATCCTGGGTGCAAAGCAAGAGCTGGAATCAGCAAAGCCAAGGATGGCAGATGGAGCTCTGAGCTCCAGAGCTCAGCTGATGAGGGCAAGAGCTCCAGGATTTACAGCCTGGTTTGGAGCTGGGATATGCTCTGAAAGCCATTCAGCAAATGTATTACAGGTTTTTGAAGACTCCTGGGGAGATCATCCATGAGAAATCCAGCAGAGTGGAGCAGCTGGAGCAGGAAAGCGACGACCAAGAGGACTTGAAAGAAGACCCACTGGAGGTTTCACCGTAGGAAGTCATTGACGGAGGCACTTGCAGTGCATCACGGACTTGTGCTCTGCTGGGACATGCTGGTGTCTCTGGCATCTCCTGGGCACGAGGCCACAGAGCTGCTCCTGCATTTCAAAACCCACTCTGAGCCAAAGCAGTGACATCTCTGGGGCTTCATTAGCAAAACACACCCAGAAGCTGTCCCTCAGCCCCAAAGCACAGGAGAACACGGACTCATCTCCTGCTCACTTCTTTTCTATCCTTTGGGGAGGGAGCCTGACTTTTTTGCTGTGTAAATTCAGTTGCTTGTCATTAAGGTTCAGAGTTGCTGGTAAAGACGATTCTTACAGTGAGATGTGCTGAGTTAAGAGCACTGCAGCACGTGCTTTGGGTTGAGCATCTACCCCAGTGCTTTTGCAGCGAGTGAGTGACCCAAAGCCTGATCACACTGCTCTGGATCTGAGCCACTTCCCCAGTTTGAGAATGGACTTCCACTACAGAAACTGCAGTCCCACTGTCATGTGGGGTTCCCCCCGTGGTTATGGGTAGGATTGTGCTGAAACATCTGCCTGGATTGGGGCTGGCTGGAGCTCCAGGCTGCATGAATACCCTAAGCTGGGCCTCATTTTAGCTCCTTTTCCTCTTTATTGCTGTTTGTAATTAGCTGTGTAAGTAATGTGAAGAGAAACACAGCCAGTAACGAACATTACTCATGGTCAGAAATGTGGTTATTTGCTTGCAGTTGGAAGCAGGAATTCCAGCCACCCCCCGGCACTGTCAGTGCCCTGCGAGGAACACTGATGAGTGTGAAATCCAGAGCTAGACACTAATATTCTCAGATGGCTTTTCCTGGAGCAAATAAACCTGGGACTGCTTAAGGTTGGAAATCCCACTTCCTGCTGGTTGAAGGCCAGAAACTGGGGAAATCCAAGCCTTCCTCATTGAAAACCAGCTTTGGGCACCCAGATCTTGTCTCCAAGCTTGGCAGCCCTAGGCCAGAGTGCAACAGTCTGAGCTGTTCAGCAGCAGAGCGTAGATTCATCCAGGTTGGAAAAGCCCTTTCAGCTCATCCAGTCCAAATGCTCCCCAGCACTGCCATGGCCACCACGGACCCATGGCACTGAGGCCTCGTCTCCACAGTGTGTGAGCACTGCAGCGATGGTGACTGCAGCCCTGCCCTGGGCAGTTCCAATGCTGAGCACCCTTTGGGGAAGGAATTGTTCCTCAGCTCCATCTAAACCTGCCCTGGTGCAGTTTGATGGGTAAAGACAGTGCAAACACATGGTGTTTTGTAGTGAGGTGACGAGTGCAGGTACAGGTTGTGGAGCAGCATCATGCTTTGTGACTCATAGAATAAAGTGAGTTCCTTCCAACCCTGGTTTTGTAGCACTGCAGAAATGATCATCTCATATCTGCTCCAGACCCTTTCCCAAGCCCAAGAGAAAGTCTTGGGGTTGCATCAGCACCAACTTGGGACAGTGATGCTGTGAGTGGGTCTGGGAGCTGTCTTGTGGAAAGCTTTGGCAGGGGTTGGTGACTGAGGTTTCCACCAAAACTGGTTGGTACCAACCTGAAACTGTGGCCCCCTTTGCTGTAACTGGTGTTGCTCCTCCAAAACTGCTTTAAACCCACTAACTGAAGCCTGGGGATCCTGGTGGGCTGTAGGCAGCAAGAGATGGTGGTGGGACACGAGTGCTGGTTGCCTAAGCTGCAGCAGAGCGACGTCTCTGGAAACACTGCCTGGGAAGATTTGCTTCCAGAAAGCATCACCAGGTCCTTGGCAAAACCCAAGTGTTTGGGATGGAGGAGAAGGAAGTGAGCAGCTCGAGTGGGTAAAGGAGCAGTGACACAGTGCTTGGGAGATCCTGACTAAGAGAAGGGGCTGGAGGTTACCCAGCGCCCAGCCAAGCTGCAGCCTGGGGATGGACCGCAGCAGGAAGGTGCAGTGAAGCACCAGACCACAGCCTTCTGTCCACCTAGGGCAGGGGAGAGCCTGATCTTTTTTGGGGTGAAACCGGGCAGAGTCAGTGTAAGACCTGCCCAGCCCTGAGGAACAGCTCTGGTGGGAATGCAGACCCTTCCTTGGTAGCTGTCTCATCCTGCCCCTGTGCAGCTCTTGGAATACACACCCATGGGTGTGTTTTTCCTAACAAGGACATCCTAACTTATCCTAACAAGACATCCCCATGTTTTCTTGCTATGGAAACACCCCGAGGGCTCCTGAGCATCCCTCACTTCAGCTTGTGTGGTTTGTTTTGCTGCAGCAGGTGACAGTTGGTGACTCCAGTGCTCTCTTCACCTCCTTTTCCTGCTATGAGTCAGGATCCTGCTGGACTTGGATGGGGATTTCCCTTTTGGGAAGCTGCCAAAAGCCCTCAACCCTCCTTGTGCTGAGTAACACAGCTCCAGAAGTGTCTTGGAGGGTGCAAGTCAAGGGTCATCTTTGGAAGGATGGGCTGCAGTGATAAGCTCTTTCCATGCTCCTCAGTGTCCTTCCTGGCACGAGGTATCTCTTCCCTGCAGTAAACAGAGGCAGGAGGACTGTAAACCTGCTGCTTTCCTGGAACACGGACACATCCCTTTGGGTAAACAGATGAGCAACCGCCGCTTGTGCTGAGTATTGGTGCAGGGAGGGAGAACGTGCAGCAGTCTAATGGGGGCTGTCACCATGGCTGGAGGCCAAGGTGGTGGCACATGCAGGTGGGTGTCCCGTGGGGCCTTCTCCAAAGGTTTGCAGGTTCTTTGTTCCCTGGAGGTCCCCATCTGTACTTCAGCAGCCCCTGGTCCAGTGGTGTTTGGATCAGGGTGATGCGCAGCAGCAAGTCGGATGCTGGAGAGGGCTTCCTCATCAGGGACTGTAGTGACAGGACAAGGGGTGATGGGTTCAAACTGAAACAGGGGAAGCTGAGGTTGGATCTGAGGCAGAAGCTCTTCCCTGTGAGAGTGCTGAGGCGCTGGCACAGGGTGCCCAGAGAAGTTGTGGCTGCCCCATCCCTGCAGTGCTCAAGGCCAGGTTGGACACAGGGGCTCGGAGCACTCTGCTCCAGTGGAAGGGGTCCCTGCCCGTGGCAGAGGTTGGAGCTGGAGGAGCTTTAAGGTCCCTCCCAGCACAAACAAATCTGGGATTCTACTATTCTATGAACTGAGGACATTCATGTTCATGCATGCCTGCTGCTGCCTTGCATGGATCATCTATTGAGGAAAGCACCTAAAATCAGTCCCAGGCTGGAGAAAAAGAGAATTGGATTTGGGGGCTGGTGCCTGTCACCCTCTTGGGTCAGAGGAACTGGGCTGAGAGGTTTCCACTGAGGCCACATATTGGCTGTGCTGTCTGTCCAAAACGTTGCCATTGCCACAACACCACCATTGTGGTTCACATCTGAACCTCCATTTACCTTTGTGCCCAGGAAGGGACCTTTGTGGTCCACTGAAAGCACAACTGCCTCCAGCACCCAGAAGGGTTGGCCATGGCTTCGGCTCGCCAGATCTTGAAGACCACCAATGATGGTGACCCCTCTGGACGCCCGTTTGAGGTTGTCTCACCCTCCTGCATAGGAGGCTTTTCCTGATGGCCAACCTCAGCCTGGAGCCTGCCTGCCTGCTTCCCAAGAAATCTGGGTGATCTGACTCCTGCCTTCTCCTGAGCGTGCCGTAACCCTCCACCTCTCACAGCTCTATGCAGGGAATGCCACTCCCTTGGGTTTCTCCATCTTCTGGGGCAAGTTCTGTAAATAAACTGGTTTTCCCCTGCTTCCCTTTTCTTTTAGTTCTGCTTTTCCAACATTGCTGGCCTGAAGATACCAACCTCACATTGTGTACTCCCCACCCCATGACCCAGTTTTGAGCCCACTTTCTCATTCCCACCCAGTGCTGGAAACGGACTGTTGCTTTGTCCCAGGGCTCTTGCAAACATCTTTTTCTTGTGTTTCTCTCCCATTAGGATTGAGGATATCCCAAATCCCAGAAGGGATCTAAACTCGGATCAAGGACTAGGTCCAGAATTACAGTTCAGGCCAAGATTTTTCTTGGAGTCACTTTGGGATCCCGTCTTCAGGCTGTGTCCAGAAACACTACTACAAAGAGGAAAAGTCAGCATTGATCCCAGTTTAATCCAGAGAAGTCCTCCATGAGCAGGGACAGTGTTTGGAGTTGGCCTTGGATGCTCTTCAGTAGCAAGATCTCCAAACTGGAGAAGACCAAACTGTGCCCCGTCACCAGAGTGGATTTGGCTTTTCATTTTATGGATGTTACAGAAGGAAAAAACAACAAAATTGATTGTGAAACTCCTCACACATGGGAATCACCCTGCTGATGGGAGGACGTGCTCATATGGGGGTTAGCATGGAGCTCCTCATGGTTTAATTATTTATCAGTGGTAGATGGCAATGCTGAAAAACAAAGCCATGGAACTCCTGATGAATACTGGACTTTGACTCACTGGCGGAGGCTCAGGAGAAGTGCAGGGCAATGAATTGGCTCATCCAAAATTTTGGGATATTATGGCCCAGAAAGTTTGTAGAAAAAGAAAGAAAAGTCATCCTGGACAGTGTCAATGGGATGCTGAACCCGTTATCAGAAATAGACCACTCTTATCCAGGGGGGAGCTGGATAAAAGGGAAACATCATCCTGAGTGGAAACGGGAGGAAACGCAGCAGTGCTCAGGGGGAAATCCTGCGCGCGGCTTTCCATCTGCATCCAGCGCCGTCCTCACACGGTGCAGTGCAGCGTATTGCCATCAGATGGCAAAATAGCAATGGCGATGGTGGGACCCGGGCGCAGGGGGGCACGGGGATGGCTGTGCGGCCAAATGGGTCTGTGGTGTAAGAAAGGTGTAAAGATTGGCTTGGCCCAGGGGCAGATGTTGAGTTGTACAACCTTGGGAGATGCTCTGTTCCCGGACGAGGCTGAATGAGAGCTGTGGGGGTGCAATAGATCCAGGTCCTGTTTCACAGTAAAGGGTGGGCGCATGGGGCTGTCTGAAGAACCTCAGGAAGGGTTTCAAAGACGTTGCAGCTCAGTCATAGACTCACAGAGTCACAGCCTGGTCTGTTTTGGAAGGGACCTTAAAGCTCCTCCAGCTCCAACCCCTGCCATGGGCAGGGACACCTTCCACTGGATCAGGGTGCTCAGAACCACATCCAGCCTGGCCTGGAATGGCTCCAAGGATGGGCACCCCGCGCCAGGATTTTACCACTCATGCTGTAGCCCATGCTACTACCATGCCCACTCAGTGATCCTGGTACCCATCCTGCTTGCCGCAGTCCCCACAGTGCCTGCCCAGCACTGCCTCCATCCTTGTTCCTCTGCACCAGCACCTGATCCAGGGATGCTCAGCACTGTGCTGGATGAGCAGAGAGACCGGCCAGAGGGAATACACTGCCCCAGCACCTGACCTAGGGATGCTCAGCACCGTGCTGGATGAGCAGAGAGACCGGCCAGAGGGAATACACTGCCCCAGCATTGTTCACCTGGTCTGAGGGGTTTGAAAACACGGTGCAAGGTTCAAAGCGAGGGAACTGACACAGAGTTACTCCAGACCATGTGGCCGGGGTCGCTGCTTGCAGGAGCCGTGTGGCAGCAGAGCTCTCATCTGAGCATTTATCGTCACAAAAAGCAGCCTGGGCTTTAGTTCAGCTCAATTTCCAACTTGTTCCCTCTTAAAATGTCAGCTCTGTGGAGCCAAGCTAATGCAGTGAGCGTGTCCCTGCCAGCTGCCCCCGGCGCAGCCCGAGCACAGCCCCATGCCTGGCACCAAGAGCCCCGGGAGCTTTGCCCTGAGCTTCCCCAACCATGCCCAGCTCACCCAAGACGACCTTTGTGGTGGTGGCCTCAACCACGCCATCATCCTCACGAGCCTGGCCCCTGTTTCCATCCATCATCCCTAAAGAGTAACCAAGAAGCATCAATCCCATGGGCACAAAGCCTTGACACAGCACTCTGCAATCCCCAGCCCAGCACTTGGAGGACCTCCTGCACACACTGAGCTGGGACAAGTGGGAACTGTGCTTACAGCTCAGCAGGCTCTTGAAGAAATGGAGGTAATTACATGGGTGCATGAGCGGCTGGAGGAGATGCAGGGTCGTGGGTCCCATCCTGGTCCCTCTGTCTGAGCAGTGCTCCTTTGGGCACTCCAATGGGGACCAGGAAACCTTAAAATCTCTTGGGGGGGATGAAGGGAATGGGATGACCTCGTGCTGGCCACACATCTGCCTGAGATGACAATGAAAAACAAGTAGCATATGGAAGCTCATGAGCCAAGAAGGTGGACACAGGCTTGGGAGTCCCTCTCCACACGGAGCTCAAGCACAGCAGCTGAGCCAGCATCTTCTAGAAGGCTTAGTGACAGCTTTCAGTTCTTGGCTTCTTCACATGATTCTGGGGCATTCACTGAGTGATCCTCAGGATGTGTGCACCTGAGAGAACTCCGGATGTTGTCTCCATTGGGTAAATGCACCAATTCATCATAACCAGTTTTGGAAGGGGCCTGGTTTGGACAGCTCAAGCCCTTCCCTGCGCAAATACAGTGATTCAAGGCCAGTTCCTCTGAAACGATGCTTGCTGCTGGGTTCCACCTTGCTACCAGCCATGGTAGGACCTCCAGCCCAGGCAGACAGAGCAGCAACACCTCCCTGACACAGAAAACCATCCAGTGCAGGAGCTTAGAAGGATGGAGTTTGCCCTGGATGCAGCATCCTGAAAATGGGAGGTGGGATTCTTATGCATTGTCGTTTGCAAAGGGTTTGGCCCTGCTGAAGGACGTGGTGAGTCTCAGGCTTGACTGGCCTCGGGCAAAGCATTCACCTTGGAGTACAGATGTTAACACCCACCCTGTAGATATGCCATCATTATGGCATAGCATGAAGTGTTGTCTGAAGACCCTTTCTCTCCTCCAACATCACAACCACACCTCCTGGTCATCATGCCAGAGCCATCTCCACCCATATGGACCTGCTCAGAGCTGGATAACCCAAGGGCTGGGCTCATCTCCAGCAGCGCACTGCATCCTTACAGGTGATGCAGAACACAAAACCTCTCCCATCCCAGATACAGAGTCACCCTGAACAAGACCCATCTCCCCCTACAGCCAAAGCCACCTTTCTCCCAGGCCCTGGGTCTCTGTGGCACCTTTAGAGGTCCAAATCCCTCCAAGCATAATGTGGGCATAGATACGAGCCCACCTTGCTCCTAGATCTCAAGGGATTTCCAAACAGCACTGGCCAAGCCTGAAGGTTCAAAGAAGATAAGGACTAAATCTTCCACAGACATGGAAGAACCTAATTCCTAATGCCCAAGAACCAGCTATCCTCCCAGACTGGCTCTCACCGTCTCCTCTGTCCTTAGCAAACTACATGGCCATCTTTTAGCTATGTCTGCTCAGAGGAACATGGGGCAGGAGGAGACAAGAGGATTTCTGGGTCAGTCTTGTCTCATGACGGGGAGCAGAAGGGTTTGCTGGTGGGACGGGTGCTCTGAAAAGCAATTACACATGGAGCCATCCCCATGGACTGTGCCCGGAGCCTGAGTCAGCCTGGGCTTGGGTTTTAATTACCCCCAATTCAGTGCCTGTTCCCCATGTCCCTCCAGACAGTGATTTAATTATTACTGACACAGCTTCCCATCAACAGCTTCCTCAGTGGATTGCTCAGCTCGGAGCTCCTCAGTCGCATCCTTCTCACCACCAGTGGAGGAGAGACTGGAGAGAACAAACCCCTTCCTGCACCCAGCTCCTGAGCAGCAGCCGCTGCCAAGGCTTTCTCCTGCCTTTATCCATGTCTCATATGAGGAAGCTCAACTTGAAACACACCCCAAACACTGCACCGTAGAATCTCAGAACGTCTCAAGTTGGAGGGACCCATAAGGATCATTGAGTCATCGAATCGTAGGATCAAATAGGCTGGAAAAGCCCTTTTGGCTCATCTGGTCCAGCCACTCCCCAGCATTGCCAAGGCCACCACTGACCCATGGCACTGAGGCCTCTTCCCCACAGTGTGTGAACACCTGCAGGGACAGTGGCTCCAGCACTGCCCTGGGCAGCCCATTCCAATGCTGAGCACCCTTTGGGGAAAGAATTGTTCCTCATCTCCATCTAAACCTCCCCTGGTGCAGCTTGAGGCTGTTTCCTCTTGTCCATGCATAACCATGGTGGCATCAAAGCTGGTCTTGCCTTCCCACCATGGAGCCTTCTTACCCAGCAGATCACAAGCAGGTGGAGAGGCCAAGCAAGGTGAAAGGGATGCACCATGAGCTGTGACACAGAGTCACTGCTGTGTTTGCCCCCCAAAGTGAGATCTCATTTTGGGGCATCCCCTGGGAGAAGGGAGCCCATGGGGACCTGGAGAGGATCCCGCTCATTGCCAGGCTACAAGTGCCCTTGTGCTCTCTGCAGGGTTGGTGCCACCTTCCTGTGTTAGGAAGGTCAACAAGCGAGAGGGGACGGCAGGTCTTGGTGGGACCAGGCAGAGAACAAGGCATGGCTCCCTATGGCAAGCCTACCTCCTCCTCCAACACTGGGACCAGGCAGGGGCCATGCTGAGCTCCAGCAAGGCTCCAGGCCTGAGGGACAAAGGCTGACAAGAGAACAGAACAGGAGGACCAAAAGAAACACCAGATGTCCACGCAAAGAGAAGGACATGGCACAGCGAGGAGGAAACCTTCAGAGTGCAGCTCTACAACACAACTTAGTGCCAACAAGCACCAGCTCATGGGCACAAAAGCCAAGTCCCAGCTGAACTGCCAAGCAGAGAGGTTGCCTCCACACTGCAAGAGCTGGGCAGAGCATCTCCATGCTGCAGGGCTTCAGCAAACCCTCCTCCCCAGCACGGCACAATCCCTCTCTCCATGCAAGGCTGGGAAAGGAGGGCACATGCTCATGAGAGGCCTCATCCCGTGTTGCAAAGGGCAATGAGCTCCAACGGCACGCCAAGAAGCACTTTGGTCCTTTCCCACCAATGCATTTGAACTACTGACTGCACACTGTGCTTCTGCCAGGCCTCCCAAGATTTTCCTTAAGAAACCAGGTTGAACACGATGGGAGTGGAAGCAACACAAGAGAAAGAGAATGATTTTCATTAACCTAATCAAATCTCCTGGAATATGATAAGAGAGGCAATAACAGACACCTCCCCTCTGGCCAAGGACAAAGAAAGGCTTCCTGGTTAGGGAAAAGATGAAGAAAATTGGAGTAGAAGAAAGGAAATGACCCAAAAAAATGGCTAAAATGGCAGATGTTATTAAAAAGCCTTCACCTAGAGAGAAATAATGACTGATGGGAACAGGGATATGATGCGGGAAGGAAAATATCTGGAGAACAAACAGGATGGGGAGCAAGCACCTGAGCACGGCTCCGCTCACCCCAGTAACCACAGGGGTGGCTGACTCCTGCAGGTGACCTGTGAGATGCTCGGGGTGCTGAGAGGCACCAGCAGCCCCTGGGTATCCCCCTCAACCCCAGCCCAGAGAGTCCTATAGGAGCTGTGGTGAAATGCTTTCATATTCTGACTGCCTGGAGAGGGTGCTGAGGCGCTGGCACAGGGTGCCCAGAGAAGCTGGGGCTGCCCCATCCCTGGCAGTGTCCAAGGCCAGGTTGGATGGGGCTTGGAGCAACTGCTCCAGTGGAAGGTGTGGAACTGGATGAGCTTTAAGGTCCCTCCCAATCCAAACCAGGCTGGGGTTCTATGATTCTCTATAGAGACCCTCCTCCTGCTCCCCTGCCACCCCCAGGCCACATTGCTGCTGTAGCACATCGCAGGGTCCCTGCTCTGACTGCTTGAGGAGAGCAGTGTGGATGCCCCTGGCTTCCTCATGCACTTGCAGGGCCATCAGCACGGCTGGGACTCCAGCTGCCAGAATCCCAAATGGAAAAGCAAATGGAGCGATCCCTCTGGCATCCCCATGAGCATCCCCCTGTGAGGGGACACCCACACCTCCAGAGGAGCTGAGCCGGAGCATCCACAGGCAGAGCCCACGCTGGGCAAGGCAAACACAGCTCCGGCTCTTCCCAGCTCCGGAGCTGCCAGGAGAGGAGGGTCAGGGCTGTGCCAGTGTCACGCAGCATTGCAGGCTCACGGCACAGGCAGCTCCATCCCGAGCTGCAGCCGCGCTGGGAGCTGCTCGTGCTCTCCCAGCTCTGACACAAAGCCCCTTCTCCTCTCCAGGACTGGCCCTTCCCAGCCCAGCTGCCCCTCCAGCATCTCCAGGCAGCAGCAGGAGCTCTGCAGGCAGGAGAGACACCGATCCCCTGCAGCAGCCTCCCCTCTGGGCAGCTCTCCTTCGCCTCCCCAGCTGCCCATGAGCTGCATCTGCAGACAACATCCCTCTGAGCCCCCCAGCAAAGACCCCAACGTGCACAGCCCAGCCCCAGCGCTCCATGGAGGCAGATGCACACACGTCCAGCCTTGCTTTGGCTCCACGTTAATGCACACCCATTTCAAGACACACCAGGTCAGCCCACGTGGAGTCCTCAGGAAGAAGTCTGGGCACTGAGTGATGGAGGTCCTGCCACATCTTGGTCTGAGTGCCCATGTGCTGGCTCTTCTTGACGGGTCACTGCACCCGTCCCCACTGCGGGGCAGCGGTGGAGCCTCCCTGGCATCTCCAGTGGTTGGGTTTCCTCCTGCTTGCAGTGGAAACCAAGTGGGCAGTGTGGGCTCGGTGATGCTTTCTCACCTTTGCAGCCTCTAAAATGAGACTTGTTTGCTTCCTTTCCGAGGCTGGGGAATAATCAGTGCCTGGCTTGACCACACTGCAGCAGGGTGCAGGAATTCCAGGTACCAGCCAGCCCCAGCAGCCCTGTGTGCTTCACACCAGTGCTCACCCACTGCTCCAGGCTGCATTTACAGCGGCATAAGGGTTTATTGCATGGAGATGGAGAGAGGAAAATCCAAATACCTTCAGTGCAAAGTCTCCTAAAGAAACACATCCATTTAGAGCATCACTTATGTTTTATAGCCGCAACACCCCACAGCCACGCTTCAGTTTTCACATCCATTGCATCCAACACCACTCCAAAATCATGGAATCCCACCCTGGTTTGGGTTGAAGGGACCTCAAAGCTCCTCCAGCTCCAACCCCTGCCATGGGCAGGGACACCTTCCATAGAGCAGAGTGCTCCAACCCCTG
>JAOEHX010015781.1:0-32266 GCA_025448015.1 Bolborhynchus lineola
CCCCCCCCCCCCCCCCAAATTGTGGGAGCTTTTCTTAACTGACTTAGTTGAACATTCTAGAGTTCCAGAAAGCTTAAAATGAAATAGTTATTTTCAGCTGTAATTTGAAGAAGATTTATTGACATAAGGTATCAGAAAAGAGTCAAAATAATGTAATCTCATGTTCAGGCTGAATATTCCTGTGGCCTATTGTTTTATCTGTTTGGGGGAATACTTGATTGATATTTTGGTATATTACTAAAATAAGGCATGGAAATTACAACATTGGAGATGAGGTGCTACAACTACACATGAATTATACATAAGAAATACAGATTCTGATTTGTGTAAGCAGATATTACTTTATTGTGTTGGCTTAAATGCATTTTTTAATAAAATATATGGAATTTAGAAATATCTTCTAGCTAATGTATCTGTTGAAAACCTGTCAATTTAGAAATGTAAGCTTTATTGGCTTGTTCTTTTGTTTTGATTTCCAACTTGTTCTTTTGCAGGTGGAAGGTATCAATTAGAGATAAAAATTCCAGAAACGTATCCATTTAATCCTCCTAAGGTACTGTAAACAGTTTTTTGGATCTGTAATTCAAGTTGGGTTTGAGCATTCTTATTTATTTGCTTGTGTGTGTAATTCCTTTGTATTACCCATCTCTTTTTTTAATTCTCCTCTAGACAGTCACTGGAGATGCCATATTTAGGTAGAAATAATTCAGGATGTATAACTGTATCCAATCAAAAATATGCTGTCATTATTTCTTAAAGTACAAACTGGCAAATTCTGAGGAGGAACTTGTGCCTTATTATTGACCCTCATGTAATTTCTTAGTTTTCATGTAGTTTTACTTGATGTATAGAGTATGGCTATCCCTCCATCTCCCCCTCACTCCCATCACTGAAGAAGTGCTGTAATAAATAATTAATTGGTTCTTTTAATTTCTTGGGCTCCATAAGGTATATTTAGTAGAGTCTTGGGTCTAACTTATCCATTTTCTAGTAATAATTAAATAGTGAGGTGTATGGTTGTGTGACTTGAATACCCAATAGAGGAATACAGTGGTCTTACTGCAACTTTATTGAGGGAGTGCATAAAACATGCACATGGATGAGAGACGGAGATAAGTGTGGTAAAGTAACTCATTTTTTTTGTGACTTCCTGCCCTTTCAGCTTTACTATATCTTTCTAGTACTTTAAATTTGTGGTTCCACTTCCCTCCTAAATGGATCAATCTGAATAAGTGTTCTCCCCAGCCATGTGCCGCATGCATTTCTGTGCCCTCATTTAGTCCTTTTTTCAGTGGCTTCTGACATATCGGCAGACTCCTGAGTTGTCTGACTCAGCTTCTTGATTGGTTTTCTCTTTGCCTGAAAGGTGTCTTTGAACTAAGACTGTGTCTTAGATCTTGATAATTTTCTCCCTGATGTGTAATACTGGGGGGGAACTGGGGAAAAGGAGGAAGGGAGAGGTGCCTGTAGCTCCTTGGTTTTTGTCTTTTGAATGATTTCCTTGAGGCTGGAGTGAAAGACTCAGAAAATCTTAATGAAATGGGTGTTGGTTTCAGTTCTTTTCATCTGCATGTGTTCTGTAGAGAGCTAAAATAAGGGAGCTGAAATGGGTCAGAGACACTGAAAGATGGGTCTGTGTACCATGGTTTTAAATTGCTGCTTTAGGGCTTGCTGGCTTCCATTTCCAAAGTTTATAGGCAGCTGTTAGAAGCTCAGTGCACTGTAGCGTAGTAGTGCTTATTCTGGAATCTGTAGTCTTGAATGGGAGGCCTTTTTGCTTGGGTCTAGCCCTGCCTTTCATCTAAAAGATTTTTTTTTTTATCTCGCTCAGAATGTGCGTTGACAGCCATTGTTTGCAGTCATTCATTGTGAGGAATTACCTAGTATTTACATGGCTTTTTACATTTTCAGAGTAATTCATAGAGTTCAGCTAGTTAATAAGTGGCTCAGCTGACATGATCTCTTATTTTCTGTCCTGGAAAGCAAAACTGTTATGGTCTTACCTATTTATACACCATGATTGCACTGATGTTTCTGTAGTCCTGTAGGTATAGTCTTTTGCTGTAGCGTCTGAGAAATAACATGTTCTCTGCACTGATTTGCTTGCAGATCAGGGTCAAAAGTTGAGAGGTACATATAAAAAGAATTTGGGGTGAGGAGGTAGAGATGAGAGAGAGGTCAGAGTCACTAGAAGGTAGTTAAAGTGCAACCTGAAATAAGGGGTTTGAAGAAAATGAAGGAGAAATTTCTAAAGGCATATATATAATCCTTTCAGGGGACAGCTTTGGTTTTTGAGACTTTCTGAAGTAAGTGTTGCTTTCAACTTTCTTAACATCTTTAAAAAATAAAATACCATAAACTAACCAACCAAACAGACCCCCGAACAAACAAAAAAACCCCTCCACTCCAGATGGATTTTATTAGTGCTATGTGAGCATGAATACACTTAATTTTAGTAAAAACATGGACTAAATTAATGAATGCATGCTGGGACTAGATTCGGTCAACAGTTAAGAAAAATAATTGTGATCTAGTTAAGTCCTGGTTTCTTGAAAAGCTTTCTGTATATGGGTAATGAGACTGGATTGTTGTAGAAGTAGTAGCACCCACAAAGGAATCGGACTCTGTGATGCAGGGATATGCACACACAGCAGCGTATGGGAAGACAGTTAGGGATGAGTTTGGTGTCCTCAGTTGAGTTCTGTTTTTGAGTAAAGCAGGGTTCTGTCTAGCGGATTGCTTTGCAAACTTGAAGCCTCCAGATGTGATAAGTAGTATCACATCTTAAGTTCTGGTTTTAGCCTGATATTTCCTAAATTAGTATTTCTTCATTACATTATTTTAAATGTTTATTTAATATATGGCATGTAATAACTGGGTTTGTTTTTAAAAATTATCTTCTAGGTGCGGTTTATCACCAAAATATGGCATCCTAACATTAGCTCAGTCACTGGGGCCATTTGTTTGGATATTCTGAAAGATCAATGGTAAGATTCCATGTGGATTTAAATGTGCAGAATCAGATACGCTGGTGTCCTAGATGCGCAGCAACAGCTCATGTTGCTTTTCACTTTGCATTTGTAATTTGAGATGTCCTTCAAGCTTACAATATTTCAGTACAGTAGTGTAAGTTGAAAAGATGCTAATGAAAAGAAGGGTGGTAGCTTGGAAAGCACCAAGTAGGTATTATATGCATAGAGAACTTTTCAAAAAAATTCTGTATGAGGATTGTAGTGAATGTTTCATTGTTTTGGATGGTCTTATAGGTCTTAAAATTTTTGGTTAGCAGTTGTTAATGGAAAAGAACTATCTATTGCCTACTAAATTTTATCCTTTCAGCCTCCCGAAGTGTAAGCAGGAAAAACCCCAAGTGCTTAGCTTCACTCTTGACTTATACTTCTAAATAAAAATTAGTTCTGATAGAGCTAAAACAATGTAGGAAGTAAGTCTAGGAGTATAAAAGGTAACAGGTCAGCAATTGGAAAAGGAGAAGAAAAGACTTGACTGTATTGATTCTGTCTCATCGTTGATAGTATTGATGATTTGCACCTCTGTAAACTATTTGCTTTTTAGTTGATGATTCTTGATTAATATTACTGAAAAAGTGTTAATGGCACATCTGTGGCATAGACCTGTGTCCAACCTGTAACAGCTGAACTCATTGTTCATTTGTTTTTCCAATAATATATTTCATCTGGTTTGAAGATTATGTGCACCGATTGTATGACAACATGATACTTAACATGAATGTAATAAGCTTTGTTATTTTCCTCCATGTCTGCCCCAAAAGAGTAGGACTGTAATTCCTCCGCAGATAATAACCTAATACATACAATCTTCAAATGTTTGTAAAGTCAACAAGCAATAGGAGGACTGCTATTGGCCAAGCAGAAGTCAGTTGGGTTTGAAAGAGCAGAAAGCTTGAGTTGAGATCTTACAGGTTACACATCTGGTTTATTCATCTTTTACAGAGTGAGAAGATTATGCAAATCATGTGGCACAAGATACTGTAAATTACTAAAATGAAATAATGATCATGTTGTCTTTTTCATTTCTGGAACTGCTTGTCTTGTCTTAGAGTCTCAGAGCACTTGATGTTCTTTGAGGCAGTAGAATCTTTCAACATAAGTACTGTGGTACATGGTATAATTTTCCTATCAGTAAAGCCAGTTCCTGCACCTAGTTATTCATACCAACCTGCAATTATACTGGAGATTAATGACTCATAAGCTGTACAAGTTACAGTTTCCTGTGAGTTTGAACTCTAAATGAGATGGGCATGAATGAACTGAGGGTGAGTGGGCATGAGGTCTAGTTGGGTTGTGTGCTGGGATTTTTTTATTTTTGTTGCATATGGGGAGAAAATTCTTTATTTCTAGAAGCAGAGGTGGTTAACATGGAACTCCCTGTGAGTGTCATTAATACTCTCCTAGGAAGAATTTATCCAAAGCTCTTAAGCTCAGAGTTTGGTTTGGTTTTTTTTCTTCTCCCATCTTTTGGTACTCCTTTATGCATTGTCTATATGATTACTCATAGTATCAAGGTTTGTTACTTTTTAGCATGTACCTCCAAGGCAAATCTTTCCATATTGAAGTCCATAAACATCACGTTTCTCAAAACCAATGCTTATCTAACATTTTTCCCCTAGAAGTTTTGAGGCAAGGCAGTCCATAGCAGAAGTCACGCTTATTTAGCTTATTTATCAGATTCTGAATTAAAACTGAAGTAATGGCTTTTTTTTTTTTTCCTTTCACATTTTCTTACTGTCTTCATATTACTTTAATACATTCCCTAATTAGTGGTTTTTTTTTGTGGAGAAGAATGGATTATCTTGCTTATGTACAAAGGAGTGGAATTCAGGAGACATTTTGGTTTCCAGCTCTGGAACATGTCTTCTGTTGTCTTTTCAGAGTTGCCAAACATTGTGACTTCAAACAGCCTCAGAAAATTCAGTCTTAAACCAAAACTGCTGCTTTAAGAGTGAAGCAGTTAATAGCTTTAAGAGGAAAGTTTCTGGCTTTTTCAGTGGCTGCTCAAAAATACCAAAAGGCAACAAAGACCTAAAATCACGAGCTTCAGCTGATGTTTTATTTTTTTTTTTTCTTTCAAAACTATTGAGATTTGGAAAGGAAGAGCAGGAGAGAGGATTTGACTTGTGTTCTTATAGTCTTTGAAAGCTAGATCTTGTGCAGAAAACTTCATCTGGATTTCAGTTCTGCCTGGTGGTGGCAGGGGGAAGGAAAACTAAACCACAAAAGACATTAATCTTTCACCAAGGTGTAGACAAAATAGGAGTATTGGAGCAAGAACTTGCCTTCTGTATATTTGAACTGACTAGCACAGGGAACACCAATGTTATGCCATATGTATATTTTTAAACTCTTCCTTTGAAGCACTTTCTTCACTTGGAAGCACTAAGGAAAGAATTTCACCGAACTTGGCAAAGAGAAGGCATGTTTCTTCATTCTTAATGTGTTATAGATGGAGGCTTAATTCTGTAATTCTTAATGTAGTGATCCCTTCATTTTCTAATGGTGCTGTTTCTAAGTTTTGTTTCTTAATCATGGAATGGTAAATGTAAATTACTTGAGCATTGTTGAAGTACGTGTCAAGGCCTCTGATCCTTTGGAATAGATGAAAAATTGTGGCTATCTCCATCCTTTCTTCTTTGAAGGATTTCAGTATTGTGATAGAGAAGACTTTTTTCTGAGTAGCTTCCTAAAACTTCCTAAGCCGTATAAACGGTTAGTACTGTTAAAATTAATTGCTTATTGTGCTTCAGTGTAGGCTGTTTTAGTTATTTAAACTGAGAAATGCCCGTATTTCTCAGTGCCCAAATGAAATGCCCAAATGCCCATGTTTAAGATTTCTGCATGTATAAGTAGAACAATGGTTTGGAGAAAATTGTAGATTAATTAGAAAGCAAACAAATTCAAGCAACATCTTCCCAACCTTGATGATTTCATATTTAATTTATTTCACAGATGTTCAAAGGTAAATGGGACAAACGAAATTCCAAAATACTCTGATGGCTGTGTTCTAGAAAATATATTTAGTTCCGCAGTCTGTCTTGCCAAATCTGTTAGTAACAAGCTCTGTTTCTGAAGTGCCACTTCATTGACTTGTAATGCTCTTAACTGAATAATGCTGCTCTGTTACTGTGTTGAAATGTAAGTCTCAAATTTCAGTGCATAGCTGTGTTTTTCAGTGAGGTCAGTGGGAGTTGGAGGGCAGAATTTGGGCCTATGGGACTTAGTAGGGTTTCTTCGAGTCAATAAACTGATAAAACACTCAGTTATATATGGTGAATATAGAGACTTTAATCTGTTTGTATAGTTAAAAGAAGCCGCTTTGCTACCTACCTATCCCATGATAGTGATTTTCTGTTGAGCCTAGTTGAGGTATTTTGCATATTGGCAGGAGGTGTTATCAGTTTGCAAAGTATTGTCTTTAAATTTAAAGAGTTTAATGAAATCCTTTCTCCACAGTATATGCTTGATGCTGAAATTCTTTGCATCTGTGGATTTTGATCATGTTTAGATTTGTAAATACCTGTTAAAGCCAGTTTCTTTGCAAAGCAGCTACCATTTGCTGGTAGAATTCAAATTTTGTATGATTTTGTAAAAGGAATAGTGTTCTGGTCTGGTACAGCTTAGGTGGTTTCACCTGCTGTGGCCTCCATTTATCTTCCAGGCTGGTATTCTATCTTAGTGTTTTATTCTCAAATATAAATGTATCTAATACTGTTCATTGAAACTCGATAGCTAAATTTCTTGAAAGCTGCTCTGCGTAAATCCTTTGAGCAGTGATTATCAAGTGAATGCGTTGTGGCTGACTGAATGGCTACAAAACCCTCATGGCTGTTGTGGGTTTGACAGTTGAAATAAAAGTGAATGATCAGAATATTTTTTTCGTAGTGGCTCTGCTGGAGGATGTGCGCTTCAGTTTCTGTTGAGATGTGGAAATCTTTATTGTAAGAGATAATACAGTTTTAATAGATACATAAGCAACAGCCAGCTCATAGTAATCATCATCTTGGACTCATTTATGTATTGTGACCCCTAAAACTTGCTGGGTTTTGTTCAGGCTGTTTGAGGAGCATTGAGCCTCCTTACAGCTCTGAGAAGAGTGCAGAGAATATTAACATTGTTTGAGGGAACTGTTCAGCAAGTGGGCAGGCTTTCCCCGTTGCATTATGTCAGAGCCATTCTGTTTTTCTCTTTTTTTTTTTTTCTTAGCGGGTGCCCAGTCTTGTATTTCTCCTGTAAATAGTGACTATACAACAGGTTTCCACTCAAAGGCCTTATTCATTTCCTCTCTCCTTCCAGATTCTGTAAGCCCCTGGTACAAGTTCCCAGAGCTTTTTTCTGGGATTAACCAACTTAGTTGTTTCACAAATGGAGTAAATATAGCAGATTATTTTTAAAAATAATAATAAAAATAAACCAGTAGCCATGTTTGGTTGACAGAGCAGGGCAGCAGTCTGCTGACAGCAGCTGTTCCTGTGTTCTGCTGTGTTCCCTCTCAGAGTTAACTGAGAGATTGTGTCCAGGGAGGAATGTACAGAGCATAAGTAAAAACTTCCTAAATGGAAAATTACTTACCCTTTAAAAATGAAGAAGAAGAACTGTCGGTGTTTTGTAATCCTCTTAGGACTCTTTCAGCTCATCAAAAGGTAAGAGATTTCTTACCGCGGGCATGCTGGGCACAGCTGGCTTGCTGTGCTTTTTAATATCACTATATTCACCCAAACTAGGGGTGCTCTTTTGTAATGGAAATGTCCCAAGGTATTACCTAAAAAAAATAATAAAAAAAATTTGTAAGTGAGCGAAAAAAAAAATGTTCTCACGGGGACAGTGCTTCCCTGTAGTGAGCTCTGCATCTCACTGGTAGATGTTATTGGCCTTTCCTCCCATTTCGGAGATATCAAACTTGCAAGCCTGCATAGTAGCTAAGCAGTATTTTGGGATGGGAATGGAAGTCCCATATAGGACCAGGAATAGGAGAAAGCAGGAGTCAGTAATGTCATGAGACAAAGGCAATGTAATGTAACATGCAAGGCAAATAGGATGCTGAGATGTAGGACCTGCAGAACTCATGATGTAAGTTCCTGGTTTTTTATTTACCATTAGTCAAGCTTCCATTGTAGCAGTGTAACCACTTTGAGCATTGTATTCCAAGAAAGATGGGAACCATAGGAAAAAATCCAGAATAAAGTAAAAAGCAAATATGACCTATAATGAAAGATTAGAAAGCCATTTTAGCGTGCAGAATACCAAGAATACCAATGGTGAAGCATTAAAATAGATTTTCCAAGAAACTTGCGAGGCTCCAGTTAAGAACAGATTAGACATCTGTCAGGAATGATACAAGACCTTGCCTTTGACACAGAGGAGGGAAAAAACCCTAAGATCCAAGTCCACAGCTAGCTTGAGTTAGCAAAGGGAATTGCTTGAACTCCACGAGATGTTGCTCATAAACCCACACCTAGAAGTAAATTTCAAATGTAAGAAGAGTTGGAAATCTTTTGGGTTTTTTTTTCAGGATTCTATTCTGGAAAAATAAACCCTTGACAAGCACTGGAAAATGCACAAGACCTCTATCTCTCCACTGGAAGTTTGCTTTAAGGAGAATACAACTTTGTTGCAGCACATTCTTCTCTAGCTTGTGGGGAAGCTGTTGGCATGTGTTTGGTTTTCTAGTTTTGTGCCACTGTTGGCATAGATTTTCCTCCAGAGCTGATGATGAGAATTGGTTGTGCTCTTTGCTGATGAGGAACAGGTCCTACCGTACCAGTGCCTGTAACTGTAGTTCTGGGCAGTCATCTCCATTCACTTTATTCTGTCAAAAGAAGGTAATGGGAAGGAAGAATTGCTGCTTAAGGTACTGGGAAGTGAGAATCTGTTTTTAGATGCCCTTCCAGTTTCTTCTGAGAATTTTAATTTATGTCTGAAAAATTAAGACTAAGCTCCATAGAAAAGAACAAGCCATTTTTACTTTGATGAGGAAAGCTAATTGGTGTCCTAAATGTAGAAAATATTACATAAGTCTACAATAATTACACAGAAGACACTGGGTTTTCTTTACCGTTAATCACAAACTTTAATTTCTTCTTTCTAATGCAAACAGCAGCTGCAGCAGTACCGGGTTTTCTGTAAATGTAAAAAATATGTAAAAAACAAGTTTTCTTTTAAGGATACTTCTTTAAATGTTTATGTCTAATGAAGACTTTCTTACGCATGAGATGTGAAAGCCATTTTGAGATATGAGACTTGAAAATAAGTTGTAAGCTACATTTTTAAACCTTTTTCATATGTAGCTAAACTAGTCTTGTCTATAAAGTTATTACTTCAGAAGTTGAGTTCTCTGAGCGTGTATCCATCTGTATATCCAAATGGATGAGGTATTTATTTTTATTACTTACTTTGAAATTGGAATGTCAGAACAGAAGTTCAAGTCTCAGTATGCTTTATATAAAAATCTACAAACATGACAAATGAGGAAAGACTGAAGGGGCCTAGCAGTCTTGAAAGCCAGAAATGGCTGGCACAGGCATAGCAGAACAGAGATGCCCTTGTTCTGGGCATCCATGGCACTGTTGGTCCTTAGTAATGCTTCCTGCTCACCAAGGTATACTTTCGACTCCAAGAAGGTACTGTGTGAATGGAAGTAAATTGCATGTAAATGTGGCACAACTGGCCATGACCCCTTTTATGTCTTCTCTACTTGAAATAATGTCAATATTTCAGGTGTCTCTAAAATAGAAGGATTTCTGTAAAGACAAATGCAGAACAGCTTTTATTTGATGAAAGTAACGTTAATATCTGTTACAGCTGATAGATACTTCATGTTAAATTGGTCTTTTTTAACTGCACTACATAGTGTAATTAAAATATTTGAGAAAAAAAGACTTTAGGTTTTATAGTGTGTGGATGTGGTAGTTCCTGAAATTCACTGCATAAAAATAAAACCAGGTACATCCATTCAAGCATAGTAAGGTCTGAAAGACTCAGCATTCAGTAGCATCTGAATGCTGGAATAGTCAACCTGTTGCATTACATAGATTTATTTCTAGCAGATAGCACTATGAATGAAGTAATCAGTGTGTACATTGAATAGATTAATTTCAAGAGTATAAACAAGTAGGCATCACAAAGAAGAAGAAATTATAACAATAAAATAGCATAGGTAAAGCAAAAATATTTCTGTGCTCTTTCACTGTGGTTTTTGGGGGTGTGTTTCCAACTCAACCAAGATGCTTTGTACTCTTGAGTTTACTATGTTAGCTGGGCTCTTGTAATGCTGCTGAGGACTTGTTTCAGTAACCAGGTGTTCTTTATCAGATAAATACAATCTTACTAGTTAATCCCCAGCTTTGTAATTTAAAGAAATGTTCTTTGGCCTGGAAGAAGTGTTTGGCTTGGAACCTGAAGTACTTAAACTTAACTGGAATAGAATCTGAAATTCTAGGAAGAAAATAAAAGTTTACTTACTAAGGAGTAGTATTGGAAAAGAAAGATAATGGTATGTTGTTAGGGGGTTGTGAATTGTCAGAATCCTGATCTAAAAGCACGAGGGTTTTTTTTTAAGATTTAAGTTTGCAAAGTTCAGCTTGCAGGACTTCAAGCTGATGCGGCAGTTGGAATGAGACAATATGTGCTAATTAAAATCTCAGTCACTTGGGATGTTTCTCACTTGCGTTCTCATGTAGAACACTGTACTGTGAAAGCTCAGTGATGATTATCAAGCTGAAAAAAAAGAGTTTCTAGGAAAAATCTTCTAGAATTAGAAACAATAAGGGAAGAATGCTATATTTGAATGGCTTGTGACATAGCAGGAGAGCTGTAAATGTAAGCAACAAAGATGACCAAAGGCTGGAGCACCTCTCTATGAAAACAGGCTGAGCGAGTTGGGATTGTTTAGTCTGGAGAAGAGAAGGCTTAGGGGAGATCTTGAACCAGCTTCCAGTACCTAAAGAGGGCCTACAGGAAATCTGGAGAGAGACTTTTTACGGGGGCATGTAGCTATGAGACATGGGTAGTAGCTTTAAACCAAAAGAGGGCAGATGTAGATGAGATACTAGGAAAAAATTGTTTACTGTGAGGGTAGTGAGGCACTTGCACACATTGCCTGGAGAAGCTGTGGGTGCCCTGTCCCTGACAGTGTTCAAGGCCAGGTTGGATGGGGCTTTAAGCAACCTGGTCTAGTGGAAGGTGTCACTGCTCGTGGCAGAGGGGTGAGAACTACATGATCATGAAAGGTCCCTTCCAACTCGACCCATTCTATGATTCTGTGATCCGGGAATATAATATTTGGGTGTCACAAATGTACATCAAGCATTTTACCAGCATCTGTTCTCTCTTCATCGGTGTACTCTGCTGGAATACCTCAATACTGGTGCCCAAGTAGTGCAAAATATGAACATTTCTGAAGTCTGAGACTGGAAATAGATTTGCAAACTGTTTCCTAAGTATCTGGACTGTCAGGTCAGACTCTTCTAACAAACTATCTGCGTTTACTTTCAGTCTTTTGAAAAGAAGAAACTATTTTCTGTTGATTGAAAATGGAGCAGTTTGTCTGTAAGAAATTGAATGCCTGTGTTTCACAACTTGCTTCTGACATTTCACTCAAATCCAAGATGACACATTTTCCCCCACTTACCTTTCTACTAGTTGTTATGGAGAGTAAGCAGTTTTGTGTATTGGTTTGAGCATCTGTCTTTGCCACAGCAATTAAGAGCCTGCTTAACACTTCAAATCAGCTGAAATAGTGAACTTCCACAGATTCTGTGGGGTCTTTGTTTGGCTTCCAGTATGTGCCATTGTGAAATGGTAGATCAGAGATGGTATTCATGATCAAAACTTTACTGTGTATTTAAAAAGTTATAACTTTCCAAATTTACAATATGTAACCATTACATACTTTTCTGAGTGTTTGATTTTTATGGACATACTTGGTTTTCCCTTACTGAGTTATTGAGGTCTCTTATTCTAACTATGCTTTGAGATCAAGATTAATTACGAGAATTTAGAGCCATAGAAACTTTGACTCTAGACCTCCGCTGCTGTCGACAGTGTTCTTTCAGAGGGGCAAAAGAGTGACTTTGCAGCACCATCACAACTACAGAATGTTTTCCTGCTTCTGACAGTCATGTCAATTTGAAATGAGAGGAAACTGAGATTAGTATTTTCAATTGCATATTCTGTAATACCCAGACCTTTTTATTACTATAGTATTAATTCACTATGTAAATTGTTCACATTTTATTGCAAAATGTCATGTAAAAACTGGTGGAGTGCTAAAGATACCTAGTGTATAAAATTCCTAATTTGTTACAAGCATTTAAAATACAGGTCACTAGTTCTGTATATGCTGGTTTGCTTTGCAGAGTGCCAGCAGAGGGAGCACACAGGGGCTACCAGATCCTTACCTAGACCTTACACAGGGTGCTGTTACTGGTAGTAATGAAGGATGACACAAACTTCAAAGTGTCATTTTTATTTTTCGGATGAATTGAATTCTGTTAAGTGGCCATGGTCAAATCTATAGGTCAAGGACTTTCTTATTAATATTGCTTTCTTAAGCTTTTGGAAAATAAAGTCCACATTTAAAACCCTACTTAAATATATAGAATGGTATTCTAATAACTATAAGCTGCAAGTTTAAAATTACTATTCTTAGACATCAAATATGTACGTGTCCTCATATCTTCTATGATACTAGTACAGGAGCAAAGGTAAGTACAAGCATGGGATTTGATAAAGTCATTTTCAAATGTTTAATTTTAGGGCAGCAGCAATGACTCTAAGAACGGTGTTGTTATCGCTGCAAGCGTTGTTGGCAGCTGCAGAACCAGATGATCCACAAGACGCAGTAGTGGCAAACCAGGTAAGATACTCAGTTGACTGTGAATTCGTAATACTTCTGTAACCTTTGCTAACTGAGATTAGATCCCAGACCTTGGGGGAGATGAAGATTTTTTTAAATAATTTATTGAAAAGTTGCCTTACAGTAAATGCGAGTTATTTTGCTTGTCAGGAATGTCAGAAGATAACAGCATAGTAAAATGACTTCCAGTATAACTTGGCTTTTAAAGTCTAAGGCTTGTAGTGTAAGAAAAGCAATTTGAATTGGTTTAGAGTTTTAACTTGACAGGGTTCATTGAATATGGCTTGGTATGTAGCTCCTCTTCCCATGAATATGAATGTTGTTGAGCATTTTATTTAATTACAATTTTATGAATAGTGACTTCAGATGAATTACTGTTGTGTTTAATCCTGAGGAGTGATTTATATGAATTAAGCATTCTGTGTTTTTTTGCCTTTGTAAGTACTTGGGATAACTGTTTGTCACTGGTTGAATTTGTGTTAGTAGAATTCTGTAATTGACAGGGTTTGTTACTTTCCAGACAGTAGCAATAACTTATAAATACCAATAAAATATCAGTTGGATCTGATGTCATACCAGGAATGATGTCATTCTATTTGAAGTGTTGTTGAAAGATGGGAACAGTCATTCCATAACTTAATAGTCTGACAGTTTTCAACAAAGTCCCAAGTATGTGTGTTGTTTTTCCTTTCTACTCTGGGAAAAAAGAGAGAGAAGGCTTGGCTTCCCCAATGAAAGAACAAAGCAGTTACAAGGTTCTTCCAGCATCAGTCTCATCTGTATCTGCTGTAAGTCAGCACCTTCCAAGATAGGGAGACAAAGTGTGCACTCCTTCCCTATAAAATCTGTGTAAGATGATAAATCAGCAGTTTATCAAACCTGACAGGGTTTGGAAGGAAACTTGGAGATCAGAGGTTGCCCTTTGCACCACTGGGTGGGGAGAGTTGTTTGCTGCTACTGTACGCAGTAGTGCAGAAGGTTTGCTTGTGGGATTCTGCAGTACTTCTAAGGCTGCTCTGAACAAATGTCCCTGAACAGTTCTGTCAGACTGAATTCCTCTGCACAGGGAGGATTGTTGCAGAGGCCATTGAGGCCACCAGGCATGTCCCTGCACTATTTTTTCTTGCCAGATGCGTGCCTATGCTGTCAGCCTCTCTTTATTAAACAAACCCACCTTTTCCTTCCGTCAAAGAACGAGAATAGTGTTTTCTGTTCTGGCCAGGTGGATAATTTTGTGTGGGAATTGTAGCAGACTTGTAGAAGCTTTTGGGCTGGAGTGTTTTCTCAGACAGAAAACTTCTTGAAACTTCCTAGATTCAGAAGAGTAATCTTCCAGGCTGCCTTTCAGGTGCTTGTGGGGATGTGTCCAGTGGGACTGTGGCCTGGCTGATGTAGGGAGGATTCAGTTTTCTCCTGTTCCCTGCAGTTACCTGCATGGAAACTCTACTGGGGCTTGGCCTTGAGTTACAAGCATGTCTGTGTAAATAAAAAGTGATTATAACATCTTTGAGAGATTTGGTGGTAAACACTGAGTTCCTTCATGTGTTTTATTTGGTGCTGCGGTCTTCTTTAGTTTGTTTGGGGTTTTCATTGGTTGGTTTTTTTTCTCCAAAACCAGAAATTCACAAGATTATTCTTGTTATCCTCTACACTCATTTTTCATTATGTTTATTTACTATACTATGTGTTAGACTGCGAAGCTGTCCAGGTAAATGGCAGTATTCTGCAAGTTCTTGAGCTGAATCCCTGGGAGAACTCCTGTTGGAATAATGGCAGTATTTTCAGACACCAGCTATCTATTGTCAGAACTATTTCAACTGGTTGCTGGGTTTTTAAGTGTTGCAGCATTAACTGTCTCAGATTCTTGATACGGAGACATCAGTAAGAGGTGCCTTTAAGCTTTTCTCAATTCAGTGATAAGCTAGAATATTTACAGATAACTAAGTAAAGGAATTTAATTTATAGGACACTGAAAGCTGGTTCTGAATAAAATGCGGTTATGCAGTTATGACTAATCCTTCGCACTTCAGTTAGTTGCTTTCCAGGCTTGGCAGTGTTCTCAAATACATATTAAAAAAACAATTGCGGGAAGAGCTCTCAAGAGCAGAACATAGTACTTGAGGATGCTGCTAATGCGTCACTTAATCTTTCCTCTTTTCTACTCATTACACCCAAAGACATGTATTACAGACCACTGTATTTACAACACAGGGAGTTATTTCCAACAACAGATTGTCTCCCGTGGTTGTTTTAATGATAATAGCCAGATAGTAAATATACAAATTACCTCATGTGGAGCAGAATGAGTGGGAGGTGGACAAAGCACACAAAGTAGTGTAGTTGATGTGTGTTGCTTAGGAGAGCTAAAGTTGAAAAGTACAGCAGTAAAAGTATTGTATTCACTTTGACAGTGCTTAATAGATTAAGTGATTGTTTTCATGTATGAATAAAATGCTCTGGATGATAATCAGCCACATTTCTGTCTTTAAAATGCATCTATATATTTAAAAAATGTAATTCTTAATACCTGGGTTTATTATTTAGTGCTAGAATTTCTTATTTCGCCAAAGATGGGAATACCTGCTTTTTAATGAATAAGGGAAAGAGTTGGGGGGGGAGGGGGGTAATACAAAAAACCCTTGAATTTGATACTACATGCAGAATTTGCTAAAATAGAAAACTCATTGCTTTTCTGAGTACAGTTTATGACAGATGACCCACTTTCTTGGCTTTCCAGTTCTGAAAACTGTGTGATAAAGTTCATTCAGTTGTATATCAGAAAACTTGTGATGAGATTGTTGTAAAATAGGTTTACATCCCCTGCATGATGTTTTTTTTCAGTAATTAATAGCTTACATGAAAAGAGTTACAGCTTCCTGGCTTTTTTGCACATGCTCACCTGTTTTTCAGCCCTTCTTCTGCCACACACAATATACTTACTTTCAGGAGGAGGCCTGGTAGTAAAAAGTCAGCCCTGATGGAAAAACAGCAGGCCTACTTGCAGTGTATAAAACCAGGCGTATTTGAAGTGATTGCAGAAATACTTTAGAGTAGTATGCACATGTACATTCAGGAGATATTAACATAGGGATAATTTTTGCTCTACCACACTGAACATAAATTTTCAGTAGCTGTGCTAAACATAGCTAGTTTTCATCAGTGCAATTGAGAGCAGTATGTGCTTATACATGTAGAACACCCATAGTGTGTAATGTAGCCTAAAGCCAAATGCATTAAATGAAGTGTTTCCCTAGGTTTACTCTGTGTAAACCTCACCTCCAGATTTCATCTCTGAACTAGCAGTATGATCAGTGAGAAGCACAGCTGATGATGTAGAAAGAGTGAAGGATTGGAATCTGCCATATCATCTTGCTTTTTGGTTGGATTGCTGAGTTGATTTAACTTTCCCCTTCTCCTCCCCTCTCTCTTTTGTGTAGTACAAACAAAATCCAGAAATGTTTAAACAGACAGCTCGACTTTGGGCACATGTGTATGCTGGAGCACCGGTTTCTAGTCCAGAATACACCAAAAAAATAGAAAACCTTTGTGCTATGGGCTTTGATAGGGTAAGTATATGTATCATGTATTTTTCAGTAGGGGCAGAGCAATTACATGTGTTTAAATACAGGGAGTCATTATTATACGGAAGTAGTCTTGCCATATCCATGACCCTTTGTAGGTCTAATCATTGCTTTGCTAATTATTTGCAAGAATCAGAATTTTTAAATACGACATTATTAATGATCTTGTGAGCTACACCTCCCTTTTGAAGCAGTTTTTCTGTAAACTGTTAGGATTTAACAAATGGTAAACTAATGTGTTCTGATTAATCTGTGAACTTTTCTACTTCTCAGAGCTGCAGGTTCACACACTGAAAATATTATTGCCTTTTTTTTCTTTCTCATTGCAGAATGCAGTAATAGTGGCCTTGTCTTCAAAATCATGGGATGTAGAGACTGCAACAGAATTACTCCTGAGTAACTGAGCCATGTAGAGAGAGCTGCTTCAGTAGTCCAGCTTGCCCCTTCTGGAGGAGCATCACCATCTGTTATTTTTAGGATTCTATATAGATTCTCTTTTAAAACTGGCACTCTTACCTGATGATGCTATCTAGGCACTATTGGAGACTGAAAAAACCGCTCTGTAAATAAAGCTAATTAAACGTCTGTGTAAATTTAAAAAGGGGAAATACTTTAATTTTTTTTCTTACTAAATATTGTAAAAATTCTTTGAGCTCAGCTAAGATAATGGGAAAAAAACCATGCCTACTTTAGTGTTTAGCAGTGTGACGAAGACTAGCAGGAACTTGCTTCAGGATTTCGATTTAGTAATTCAGAAAGCAACATTTTTGAGTGTTAGACATCAAAATTGTTGGTGCCACTCATCACAGCTATCTTACTGTTTTTAACATGGATCCTATGTGCCTGTGGATTGACCTATATTTGCATGCTTGTACTTAATAGACATATTAGGTAGGGTGGCTGAAGAGAGCACCATTGAAATACTTGATTGTTCTCGTACCTTTTTTTTTCCTGAAAGACTTTGAAGACTTACCCAAAGTTCCAAATGGTGACCTATTCAGAACTGGTTTCTTTCTAGCTGATTGGTTGGGAAACCCGATTCTCCTCTCCCTTACATCATACAGCTGAAAATCCTCACTAGCTCATGTTTCATCATCTCTGGTTATTATGTGTGCCATTTACAGTAGTCTAGGCTCCCATTTAAAAACACGTTTTGAATTATCAGTAATGATTTCCATCCATCATGTTTTCCACACGCTCTCATAAGGAGTATGCCTCAATATAGCACAAAAAGATGGAGCTGGTTTTCTTTCTTTTTTCTTTTTATTTTTTGTCTGAAATGGATGTAAAATGTTCTTCAGTACATTCTGGATAAAATGATTTCACTGGGTCTGAAGGAGGAAAGATCTGGTTCTCCAGTGTACCAGGAATTAAAGAATATTTTCTTTGAGTACTTGATATGATGCAATCAGCTGTTTTGTGCAGCAGTTTTCTAGCTTTATTTTGGGCTTCGATTTAAGGATTGCTTACCAGGTACTTTAAAATTCATCATTGCGTGCGTTTTTTCTCTACTTGACACATGGAGGCTGTGTTGGTGTTTTTCTGTACATACTTCAAATGCACATAGAAGTAGAAGTGTGTTCTTGGTTTAGCTTTCTTTTGGATTGATGTTTCTGATAAATGAGAACTGAAGTCTTACCTTGGCTTGTACATACAGTCAGTCTTTTTATTCGTATTAAAATGGCATTTCATCCTGAGTGCAAAAGCTTGAAAATTATTAGTTTTGCAACTTCAAACACTAGTACATTTATTTAAAGAGAGCTGTAATGTCTTTGTGAATATGATGTTAAGTTTTAAGAGTATATCTGAAAAGGAAGTTCAGAGAAATCCTGAGACTAGAGAGTGGGGCTTGTGGGTGATGGAGTACTGTATAAGTCATCTTTTCCATGCTTGTGTTTTTTCTCCTAAACTGTGGATTAATGGGGTGGGGAAATACATGTCTGGGGGATTTCTGGAGCTATGAAGTACAAGTTGAAATAGTTTCATGCTTCATAGACACTCTGTGTATAAATCGTGCTAGAGGAAATAGGAACATTATTGTACCTGTTAAATATCTAGAGCATTGTGGTAGGGGAACAGAACCAGAGAATAGAGCTGTAGAGGCATAGCTAGTTCAGGGATGTTCCCTGTACTGCTCTGTCCAATGTGTCCAAACCTAAAATATTTCAGGGCACAAATAGTAAATACTTTGAACTCATATCAGTGCAATACTAAATGCATATTACTTTTTAAGATGTAGTCAGTAATCAGTTTTCTTGAGTTAGTGTAAATCATTTGCAATGATGCCAAAGGAAGTGAGTTGGTTTTGTCTTTCCTTGTATTTATTTATTTTTTTAGCAAGAACTGCTACTGTTCAGCTGGTTTGGTAGGTGAAAACCAGGGACAGTAGGAAACTGTGGCAGAATGCCACTTGTGTTAATTTCAAATTGCTGTCTTTTCTGTTATACAGGCTAAGAACTTCTTGATTACATCAACACCGTTTGTTTTTTACCCTGGTGGTAATTGTAAATTGCTGACTACTTTCTCTTGTTCTTCACTGCTGTTTATCAAAAGAATGAACTTGGAAGTCATTCTTGGGGACATAAAACTCTTAATGTGGCTTTTGATAAGATTAGTCTCTGAAGGACAGTGGGTTTTTCCAACAGTATATAAAAGGATAAAGGAAGCCAGGGAAAGGGGAAGGGGGGGAAGAGGAAATGCTTCTTAGGTGAGCATGGTCACCTCTGAAATAATGCTGTTAGGTTTTACTTCTGTCATAAAGTTACCTCATTTTCTTCTCTACTGCAAAACACTCATCTTCCCTTTCCCCCTTATGTATAGATGTTGGCTACTGGGTTTTGCCTTCCATCCTTGCTCTTGGTGGCAAAGATACCTTAATGCTAGCTCAGGTGCTGGCAGAAGGGAAGTTTCTCTAGAAATGAGCGGAGAAGGCAACACTACCCAGCATTAAGGAGACATCTGCAATCTGAAGTCCCTCTGAATTTGACATGTGAATCCTTTATAAGGAATGTTTTTTGTATTCTTGGTAACTATCACTCAGAGTAGAATATAGGGATAATGTTTGAGGTTAGTTTAACTGCAGCTGGGGCTGAGCCCTGGGAATTTTGCTGTTAATGTTCAGTTTATCATTATAAGTTTGTACATACAAAATGGTAGTTCTGTTTTCTGCACAACTGAACTATATTCAGGGCCCTGTGCTCTCTCAGATGTGGAGTTGCTGCAGCGTCCACTCCAGCTGTGGACTTGGCCTGCACATTTACTGCTTTCTATTTACAACATTTCTTGTTGTAACAAGAACGTAACACATGAGTGCAGTTGGTTTCAGAGTACAAGTAAATCCTGCATTGTCTTCCTCTATCATGTAAGAAGATGGCTTGAAACTAATTTTGAAGTCTAAATGGCCGCGTTTTTCTAAACAAAGTATTGGCAATGGCACTTACTGATTGTCAGAGCATCAGTCAGATGTCCGGTGAACATTCTAACGTGCATCCAGGAAAGTTGGTTTATCCCTGTTTTGTTTTGTTGGCAAGGAACGAGAAACTCTTACCTCGTCCTGTTCCTCAGAGTGGAGTACAGCTTTGTTCAAAGGCAGAGAAATGCCCTTTCCTCTTGCCAAAAGCCTCATCTTCCTGTGGGTGCCAAAAGCCCTGACTGTATCCCACCCCCAGCTGCCGATTCACAGCTCCCTGCTGTTGCTGCTGCAAACAAGCTGTGTTCTCAGTGTGACAAACGTGTACGTTTTGGAAACATGAACTTAGGAACGTACCCTTCTGAAAGCTGTGGCACGTATGCTATTCATTCTGCATATCCCAAACTTTAACTCCTGTTTTTTCTTGTCGTAATCTTGCCACAGAGTACATGGGGCCTTGACTATAATTGGTTCGGTGTTATTTATCTGAACAATTGGGTACTAATGGTGTAGAAGTATGTCTTGGGATTTTTTTAATTATCATTATACTTAACTGTTTTCCAAGTGAATTACTGTTGGAACACTGACAAGGAATAGAGGGTCTGTTCTGTTGTCTGAAAGGAGGAGTTAAATAGCCAGACAGAAGCTTACCTTGTAATGTCAAATCTGTGTTTTATGCGGTGGGTAACAGAAACATTTAAACTATGCAAATTGAAGCTTAGCAGCTGTGAATCAGAATAGGCACTCCAGAGCGTATGGATTGCTTATTTAATAGGGAAAGGGAGTTGGAGGGGGGATCAACACACAGTTTCTAGTAGGCGTTCTTATTTATTGCATTGGTCCTGCACTGTGAAGGTGGAGTGTTCCGTTTTCAGTGCAGAGGGAAAGCTCATGGTGTGCATGTCCCTTACTTCCTTCCTGAAGACCAACACAAGCCAGCTTGGCCTTGGAGTCTTGCCCAAAGGGGGAGATGTTAAATACTTTAGTGGTGAAAGATAGCTTAACATCACGTCTGCTGGTGAGCAGAGGCAATGAGAAGATGAGGTGTCAGCTCCTGCTGTGTTGATGAGGGGCACCTCAATGAGCGTGGCCGCTGGGTTTGGGTTGGGTTCCTGTGGCTTTGATGGGCAATCAGCCCAACAGCAGGTACCAAAAGCGAGTTTCATCATGGACTCTGTTGCATTGCAGAGCTAACGTGTAAAAGTAAAGATGCTACTTGGGTGCCTAAAGCTTGTTCTGGGAAGACCATATAGCTGGTTTTGCTGTTCCTGTCCTCATTTTCCAGGCACAGCTTTCCCATATGGCTAGACAAAGGGGCAGTTGCTTCTTTCTTGACAGTTTCCTGATCTATTCCAAACCCATCAGTAAGTCATGTAGCTTGCTCTTACCGTTTGTGGTGGTAGTGTCATCAGCAGACTCATCACTAGACTTACAAGACCAACTGTCCTGGTCGCAGTTTGCTTCTTGCTTGGGTGTTCCAACTCCAGTGCTCTGTAGGTAGCAACTTGACTTCAGATTTGTTCTCACCGGGCAGACTCTTGCAAATCATTTGCACTGTACTGTGATGTGATGTTCCTTCTCTGCTGTTACCTGCGTTGTAGGCATCTAAATAGCTAGCTGGTTGCTTATGGTGCTGAGCCATCCATTGGTAATGTGAGTTAAGATAATGAGTTGACAGACGAGGAAATGTACTGTGAAAATGCTGTACTTGTCCGTTCTATGGCAGCTGCTGGTGCTGTTGTGGTGTCTGAAGGAGGCTGCCACCATACAAACGCTGATCTCAACTGCTGAAGCGCCGTGCTTTCACTTACCTCTTCCATCCGCACCTCTGACTTTTCCAACTGAAAATATGAAATAAAGACCAATACAACCCATGGCCGGAGGTTGGGTCCCGAGGCTCAGACTTCCTGTACAGGAGAAGCGGGTGGGCTGGAATGCAGCGTCAGTGGGGTTTGTCTTGAAAATAAAAGCTACACAAACACTTTTGTACACAAATGGCTTTTTCAATAAACACTCATTTTAAAAGATGTTGATTTTCACTGGGAATGCTTAACAATAAATGCATGTTTCCCTGAAAACAGCTTTCATTTGGTTTCTGATAATTCCAATTATTCTGAGGTTACAGGGTCTACTGCCTCCGTGTTTGTGATGAGAGAGGAAGGGGTGATTGTTTTTGTGATGCATATGAAAAAGCTGTGGAGATGATGATGTAAATATAAGGTGTGTAATGATGTGCGTTACTTCAACTTGACTGCCTCATGTGTTAGCCTAAGAAATACATGTACAGATGCAGCACCTCTGTCTCCTTTCAAAAGCTGTTTCTGGGGAAACAGCTCAGAGGATAAAGTTTTCTTTGGATTTTCCAGCACTGCTCATGTTCATCTCATCTTTGTGCATTTTAAACTATGGACTTCATCTAAACTACAGTCTTGCATGGGGGGGTGTTGTGTGTGACAGCACTGTCTCCCAGCTGTAGTAGAACCTGGTAGGGATGATGACTATGGATGTATTGCCACCAGTACATACTGCCCACTGCTGCTGGCATTTTGTTGAATGAAGTGGTTTGAAAGACAGAGCCTGCCCCGCTGAAGCCACGAGCTGGGAGTAACGCTGGCTGTGTAACACGTTGTTACAGGGCTGTGTCCCAGCTTCAGGTGTGTGTGGCTCTGGGTGGGTTCTGTGGGTGTCCGGGCAGGTTCTACCAGTTGGGGCAGTGCTGCCCAGTTTATGGTGTTCAAACAGTGGTGTGAGGCGGTTGTTGTTTGTTTCTTTACACTTGCTGCCATCAGGAGCTATGTTGTATTGTGGTGCCTTGTTCATTAAGAGGGAGCGGGAGCACTCCCCAGCCCCTCGCTGGGGCTGCCCATTAAAACATTGCTTAAATCCATATCCCTTGTTGTATTTAGACACTGCTGTGACATGAGTAACTGAGAGCTGCTTTATACTGAAACACTTGCACCGTTGTCCAACAGCCTTGTCATCTCTGCCAGCACCCCAACACTGGAAGCGGGTTCACAGTTGCCATGGACTGACAGTGCTTTACTAGCTCAGCTTCTCCTGTACTCAAGTCTCTGTTTCAGTAGGTGGCACGGACACGTTTAGCTCTTGGGCAGGTCACTGCCACTGCAGCATATCCAGGATTTTAAATTGTTTTAAGGTCAAGTCTGGATCTGGAGCACCCGTGTCTGGTAATAATGTCAAATAAATTACATTGCTTCACTTAGTGGCTGCTTTGTGTTGAAATACATGAGGTCTTTAGGTGGGTGTGTGACAGCCTGGTGTAAAATAAAGGGTAATTGTCTGGGATGGTGAGGGAAAAATGAGCCTGGTGTTGCTGGGGAGAAGGTGGGAGAGAAACTGTTTAGTACTGACGGTACCTGAGCCACCGGACCCTTGAGCAACCCAAGTCCGCAGCCTCATGCTCTGGCAGGTAGGACAGGGACTGTGCAGCCAGCACCTTGGGTTCCCTGCCCTCTTCCCTTCCTCTGTCTTTCCAAAGTGACTCTTTGCACAGCTGGTGGATTGCAGTCAAGGCTCCTGCTGGTCCTGTTGGAGAGGTTTGGGAGGTTCCACACAGCCAAGCCCCATTTCTGTGCTGTGGGAGCAGCCTTTGCCTGCATCAGGGCAAGGGCTCTGTCCCCATTCTAAACACCTGCTCCATGCCTGGGTGCACAGCTGCATATGAGGCTTCCTTGGAGCAGGAACCCTCACTGGAACCCTTGCTGGTTACAGATGAGCCAGGTAGGCTTCAAGGTGGGTTTTGGTTCAACAAACAGAGAGAGAACAGGCTGGCCCTGTCATCTCCACAGGTTTAAACTTCCCTGAACACAAAGCTGAAGATCACCAGACCTGGAGTGGGTCCTGGAGTTCCTGGAAGTGGTGGCCAACACGTCTTCATGTTGCTGGGAGAAGCTGTTGGATGGGAGGTGATCTATCTGCACAGAGCGGCTTAAAGGAGCTGAAGCTGTCAGTTCAAGTGGAATTAAAACACCTCACACTTACGGCTTTTGCTGTTCAAGAGGAAACTTGTGAAATGAATTGTGTGTGAAATACCTAGAGCTGAGTGACCCACTGAGATGGGGCAGGGATGTTCTCCCTCTTTTGCCTGGCATGCACAAATCCCCATTGCAGCATCTGACACGTTTAACTCCTTCAATGGTCTGAACCCCATCAAAAGTGCCAGGAGTAAACGGCTCTAGGCCATACCTGTCACAAGAGAGAGCTGTTCGGAAGTAGACACATCTCTGCCAAAGCAGCAAATAGACACAAAGGGTGCACATCCTTTGCATAGATGTGAAATGACAAAGCCCTCTTGATAGCAAAGAGGTTGAAGAAAAGACATTTTGGTTAAAAGGTATGATGCTTTGGAAAGAAAGCGGCTCAGAGATGCTGAGTCAATCCAAATGCCGGTATGAGCTCGGCCAACTGCTTCTGGCAGCTTCCAAAGCCATCCTCAGGAGAAATGAGGAACACCTTTCCAGAGCTGTTACGGGATTTCAAGGCTGAGGAGAGACCAAACAACAAACAGACTCGAGCTCTTGAGATCTGACCACGATGGCGAGTGTCTTACCAGGCTTAATGGGGAACCCCTCCACGCTGTACCTCCTGCAGTGCCGCTCCTGCCACTCCACAGCAGTCCCACTGTCACAGCTCTACTGCTCCCCAAGCCCCTGCTGTGCACACAACCGCCCGGGCACTGGGGAAGCTGCTGTCAGCCTCGGCTGCAGTAGAATAGATGCATTGGCTTAATTACTGTTTCTGCGGCAGGTCAACGCTCCCTTCATTATCCTGCTTAGGAGGATTTCAGTAACAGCTGCTGTGTCAGTGCTTTCGCAGGGCTGGTGCCTGAAGGTTGCAGGAGATTATACAAGACGGCCCTTGTGTTATTCGCACACGCTGGCCTTACTGGATCTGGGCTCCACTCTGACATGTTGAACTTGGGGTTATGAACCACTGGCCTGGCAAAAACCCCTGGATCAGCAGGAACAGAAAATGAGAGGGTGAAGCTCCTGACACAACTCTTTATATGGAAGCCTGAGCTCAAGTAGTGCTCAATGGAAACAACCATCATCATTTTAGAGGACTCCAGAAGAACTTGCCCAGACTGCAGCTTGCTCTCTCCTCTCCTGGAGCAGTTGGGCTGGAAGCAGCCAAGGAGGGATGACACGAATTACTTGGGCAGGGACATTCTCTCCTCATTTCACAGGAGAGTGGAGAAAAGCTTACCTGTGGGCAGCGGGGAGCTGTGCTCTGGAGACAGCACGTAAACCTGAGAGTGATGGTTCAGACCTCTCCCACTAGCGTAAAAGCCCACCCCCTGTCTTGTCTTGGGGCAGTACTGACATGGATGACACAGAGGTACCTCAATACATACACAGCAAATGGCATTTTGAGTTTTCACAAAACGCTCTCTGCCCGTCCCAGCTTTCCTCAGGGTAGGGTCCCAAGCTATGTATGTGCTTTGCTGCCCAGACAGATGCTGCTGCTGCAACTACAGCATGTCAAGGTAAGAAACCAGATTATCACCCATGAAGTTTCTGGAGCATGCAGTGATAGCCCACCTGCCTTATGGCAATTGGACCCAACACCAAAGCAACTCAGCCACCACCACCTGCCATCTCTTGCTTCAGCTTTGGCACACCAGGGTCAATACACATCAGTCTCTGCCTCCGGGGCTTATGGAGCAAAAAATGCATTTCTTGTTCTGGAGCACGCCTGCCTTGCGGCGTTGTGAACACACATCTGAGCTCCTGCGGCAGTTGAAATCACAGTCCTGTCATGGGAAGAGGATGCTCAGTGTACCTGAGGTTACTTGGTCATGCTTTTGGCCTCAGCTGATGCGCTGCTGAGCTACACTGAGTGTTAAAAATCAGCTTGGATAACCTCTGTGCTTGCACCAAGCAGCAGACCTGTCTCCTGACGGGTGTCCCTCCTCATCAGGTAACATAGGACTTGCCTGTGCTGCCCTTCCATGTCACCTGTGATGTCTCAGCTCTGCTGACTTTGGATCTAGTTGTGCAGTTGGTGGTGGTCAAAACTGAACAGCCTCTTAGAATCATAGAATCTTTTCCTGCCAGAGCTGAAGGAGTCACCACGAGTCCTGGCTCATCACCCCCGGCCACCGCAGTTCCCTGATCACCATTTATCATGTCTTTTGCTAGGCAGAAACAGAGAAGATGCTCTGCTGCAAGTCAGAAAGGTCTTTCCTTCAGGTCAGGTGGAGGACATCTTCCATGGCAATGGCCGGTGACTGCATGCTGCCTGTTGTGATGATGATTCCAGGAACTCTTCACGTGCAGTTTGGAGAGTGGCACCGAGGCCCCGAGGAACGCGCTCACGTCGTCATTAAAGCTGAGTTCAGGTACAACGCTGCCCCTACCAATTACTGGAGCTGTGCCTTTTGTGGCTGGGTGAGGGGCAGGTTTATCTGAACCAACCTTTTGCTGTGGTCCCACTCATGTCTTTATGAGCAGCCACAAATTCCAAACACTTGCTCATTTCCTCTCAGACCGCAGGAAATAAGGCTGGAAACTTGCCTTGAGTGAGAGATGCTCCTGCTTTGAACTTCAGGTATTGTGGTGAGTCAGGTTTGCCAGCAGTCATCCTGTGGGTCATCACAGTGAGCTGGTGCTAAGGAATCTCCAATGGGAGCAGTAGGACCGGGCCACCTTCAGTCAGAAACAGACCACAGAGGATGAGCTTGAAGAGAGAAACTGGGTCTCTCGCCCTCTTGTCTCTCACACGTGGTAGAACTACAGGAGTGAGACATTTTGGCTGCACTTTACTGACCCGGGGTGTGCAGCAGGGAAGGGACAGGCCTCTGCTTGTGTACCAGGACTTCCACGTTCTGCTCCTGAAGAAGTTTGATTGCATTTGCTGCCTTCCAGGAACCAAATGGATCCAGGGAACGTTGTGCTTAAAAACTGCTTTCAGGAATGGAAGCTGCTGTTGTTTTGTAGGAGTATTATATTTTACTATATGAGCTTCCCTCTGACCACCTGAGTACCTGGGATACCCGCTGGCAGGACGATTTCCTTGTCAGGCCTCAAGAGACATATGAAGGTGCTGCTGCACAGAACAACTGTGCCAATTCCTGTTTAACACTTTCCTCTTCCCTATGCAAACCTGTTCCTGCTCAAGGTGCAATTCCTTGGGCTGAGACCAGCAACGCCGTGACTCATGCTTGGTTATCACTGTGCACACCTGCAGCCTGGCTGGCAAGTTGACTTCAGCCCAGCTTCTTCAGTTTGGGCTATTTCCCTGAGCACTGATTTGGGACTTGATTTCCCTGCACGAAGCCAACCTCTTACTGCCAATATACGTAATAATGGAGCACACATGCAGGCCAGCATGGATGATTTCTTAAAGAAGCACATTTCCTGTGTATTGTAAATGTTTGGTGATCCCAAATCTTTTTCCATCTTTAGAGGAGACAATTCAGCTGTGACAGTCCCACTGATTAACTTGAAACTCAGGCCCTAGTCTGATGCCAAACTTGGTCCAACATGCACCAAGCACCCAACTGATGGCTGGAAGTACATTTTAGATAAGGATTTGTTATTTATCAGTTATAAAGCTTAGGGGATTTTCAGCATGTGCAGAAAAGATTTGTAATGCATATTACTTTTTCTGTTTAAGATTGCTCTAGAAAACATTATCTAAAATAACTATTCATATTTAATTTCGTGGAGTGCTTGAGGTTTAATTTGGTGTATTACAAAGTATGCTCTCAGAGCAGCCTTCCTGTCTTGCTGTTACGGAAAGTGAGCAGTCCAGGCATCAGAGGACACAAAGAAACAGAAATAAATGTATGTCTGGCAAGAAACAAAGCCACACTTCTATGAAGATGGGAACTTAAAGATGATGAGAACTTAGATCTATGTAACTGAATGTGAAACCTCACCACCTGTAAATCCTACACTGGACAAAAGCCGTACAGAACGGGTTTTATCTGCTTCCCTTTATTCTTTATCACATATTAACAAGTGAAAAACTCTGAGCATCAGTTTTCTGATTACAGTGAGAGAATCCCCATTCTTATGTAAAATCTTGAAGTACAAACCCCCCACCTCTTTCTCTGGAATAATTTGCCTTCAATTCCAGTTTTATACTGATTACTCTGTAACAGATTATAGTTTTCAAGCATCAGAAGAAGTGCTAGCAACACGTAAATTACATGTCTATAAAAACTATGCCCGTATTCCCCGTATCTGACAGAAGGTGATGGTTCCAATGACATGAGACTGCTGTAGGGACCCCTGGCCTTAGGGGACACTGTTCTTACAGAAAGACATCCATTGCTGAGGCAAATCTGAACTGTGCCGTGGTGCTCTCAGGACTTTGGAGAGGGAGCATTGGGGGCAGCAAGAGATGAAGTACATGGCCTTTTCTGGGGCACGTTCTGACACGAAACCAGTGGGCCACCAGCAGACCTTTCCTGTACTTTGCATGCTGCATTTTGCTCAGCCAATTCTGCCCAGCCTAATTTGCTGCATGAATGTACTGATTTCCTTTACCTATACTGATCATCAACCTTTAATTATACTGATAATCAATATAAGGGAATAACTCAAATGTCTCCTTATTTAAAAAAACTAAACTAAACAAACAAAACCCCCCCAAACAACAAACCCAACAAACCATTTCCCCCCCAAACCCCACAGACAAACAAAACCACAAAACAGCAGAACAACTCTGCATAACTCTGTGGAAAAACAACTGCCTGCCCTGAGCATGGCACTGAGCCTCCGGAACACCATCTAACCTCAACTACTCTATGATTCCTTGAGTTACTTAACATTTGAGCTGATTAAAAACTGACCAAGAAAGGGGACACCTTCCCCACAAAACAAAATCCAAACCCCAGCAAGTCCCCACTTCACAAACATTGAAGCTTTCGGAAAGAATTCTGAGTATCTGCAACACGTGCCAAGTCCCCATTTCAAATCACTGTTAGATGCACACCTGTAGCTACCAGAGCTCATTTCTACGAGTTTCTTTTTTACATAGCAGCTAAAAACATCTAACAAAAACACTTTAAAACTGAATTTAAACCAAAATACCATAACTTTGTGCGAGCGAAGCATGTGACCAGAGGACTAAAGAGAAAACTGTGCTATGATCACTAAATCCATCTCGTGAAATTATTTCAGTTTGGGGAATCAAAGCCCTGACGGATGTGCCATTAAATGCTTTTAAAATATCCCAGTCTCCCCCCGTCAAAGGCATTTCAGATCCTTCAAGTCAAAACAATGCAGACTGCTTTTGAGAAAGCTGCATGTGCCGCTTTATGAAGAGAGTCTGATTTCCTCTGTTACTGAGGAAAAATAACTGTACCACCAGTTGAAAACTTCTTTAAAAGAGACTTAGTCATTGTCTAAGTACAGAACCACACCCTACCCATTTCAGAAGAGCAAGTAATCCTCACTAATGTCAACAGTATCCCGCTCTTCCACAATGAATTAAGGGATTTCAAACCAATTTGCAGAGGAAAAATGTGGAACTGAGGCAGGGGAAGCCAAATGAACTGCTGTCACTCTGCAGATCACCCTTCTGCCCATAAAACTTCACAAGGTAAGCCGCTGTAACTTCACCTAAACTCCCTTTTAAACTAGTAACTGTCTGCACTACAACGTCTCTGCTCAATTCAGTATTTCTAGGAACATCCAAGACCATGGACAGGCACAGGAAGTAGTTTTCTGCGAAAGAAAATGGTAAAAGAAATTAAAAGACTGCCACATGACACCTAGAAGCGTTTATTTTATGCAACAAACTTAAATATGATCGTGTGTACATAAAAGTGTACACTGTATCTATGCTGAACAATGCCAGGAAACATAATATTGATGCAACAATCTTCTAAAATAAACATTAAAAAATGAGCCTGGACAGGAAGACAAAATGCAAAACAGACTTACTTCCAATCAGCACAATGCTTAAAATTGAGAGCAATCCTAAACATTTCCAACTTTCCTTACAAAGCTGCCAAAGTCCAACTATTTTTAAAAATTGATTTTTTTTTTGTTTTCTTCACATCAATAATAAAAATCTGGTGACAAACATTATAAAATCAAATGCTGGACTGCCTTTACTCCTTTAAAATTTAGAATATTCCAACAGAACCGTAGGAGTAAAAACACTTAAAAGTGATATATGTTTTTATAAAACAAACATCAATATGTACATTTATTGCAAATTATATTAAACTAAAATGGAGGGAAATTAAAAAATGAAATGTCTACTTGCGAATTAATAATAATTTTAAGTGATTACTTTCCCACTCTGATAAAAATCAGAAAGCAACATTTATAAAATTGCCACCACATGACTTTTCATAGCAGGGAGCTGAAATCTGTACATCCTATTCTTGCAGAAAAGTAGGCAGGCAGAAAGAATTATACATAAAACAGTCTCCAAAAGTAAAGCGAAAAAAACTTTCTTGTGTGATTTTTTTTCCTCTAGTCTTGTGTCAAAACCATTCAGTAGACTTCTACTTTTGCTGTGAAACATGGGAATACCTGGCTCTAAAATCATGAATTTTCAATGTCAGTGTAAGGACCTCCTCTGACTTCCTTTAAAAAAAAATGCAGCATGAAAATTAATGGTGTAAATACACTTTTTAACTCCAGAATGCAGGAACTGGAACCAAGTGTTAAGCAATTTGCTTAATTATTGACTTTTCATAAAAAAAGTCTCTGGGGAAATAAGTACAGATGCTTTTAGCCTCTTTCTCAAGAGTTTCTGCTTTACATTTCCATTGAGAAGGATTAATTTCATGTGAAAGGGAAGCATAGTTTTTCTTCTGGTTTCAGAGCTGAAAGCTGTGTGTTTTGAAGTAATTTCAGTTCCTGTACAGGAAATTTCTGAATCCTAGTTTTTGCAGAAGCTTGGAGCATGCCTTTATTTGGCCTTCATTTCCTCCCTTTTCGAGCAAGTTTTCTTTTTACCTTTTTTAGGGGAGAAAAGAAAATACAAGTTAATTCTAAGGACATGCAAATTACAATTCTGCATCAAAATCCTACCTATACTGTTTACATTTTAGCTTTTACACTCTTTATAATGTGACTTTTTCCAACTCCATCTTTCACCTTCTCAGTGATTAACATAGTTAATCAAATAGAACTTCACGTCCTTATTTTATAGCACAACTTCCTGAAAAACTTGCAAATATGCAAGCTGAATAACAATTATTCCATAACTGAGTCATGTTTTCTCAGTATAAACAGAAACATAATTTATCCATAGCTTTCACTGGAATCAGACAATAAGAATGATAGTTTGTTATAAATTAACTCTATTTAATTACCCAGGTTTGTAAAAATAGCCTTTCTTAAGAACAAGCACTGTTTTAAATGTTTTTCAACTATTTACAGTAAGTTGTAGGTCTACTTAAAAGCAATAATAAAATCTATCAGACACACTATTTTCACACACATTTTCTTAGAAGACAGACACATTTGTTTTGATATCTTACTGTATAAGCTACAATAAAAACCACAGAATTGTCCTATATAAGATGCCTGCTACACCTTTAGGAAGCCTCCCTCTGCTATCTCTGTATCCTCAGTATCTTCCTGGCTGCTCCCACAGGCCTTAAAAAGATCCATTGCATTTTGGGAACATTCTGGACTTGAGTCTATCTCCAACATTGAATCTCCATCACTTCCAAGCACCTGGCTTCTGAAAAATGTTAACAATGTTTTGGTAATTTTTCCAAGAACACTGAGGTATTACATATTTAAAGAAGTTCTCTGATACAGATGGCTTATTATAGGCTATAGATAGTGCAGTTTGATACGAAGACTTAACGAACCTGACGTATAAAACAAGCATTGCAAGGGAGTACACAGATATTACTCCCTTGAATGACTGAACAATTTATTAGTATATGAACCTTGCTGTGAGAGGAAAAGGTAATTCTTTTTGATTGAGTTTCTCTGCAAGATTCTCTTCAATTTACAAGACTGCCAGAAAGAAAACACTCCAATGATTCTTTCTTCCTTTAGATGAATTTGTGATTTCTTCAGCATACTGGTTTGCTGATCTCTTACTGCATCACAACTTTGGGCAATTTTGCATTAACACTATTATTGTATCAGCTAAACAAATTTCTGAGTGTTTATGTGCATCTGTGGTTTGCTTATATTGGAAATTAAATCAACACACTTAAACACTGAAGTACAGAAAAACAAATTATCCAAGAGCTGTTTTGTAGTTTACACAGTACCAAATTCTGCTTTTGATTTACTTAAAATATATATATGGAAATATTATTAATATTAACCAAGCACAACCCAAAATATCATAAAAGAATTAGTCAGAATCACAATTTGTTGTGTTTACTAAAGATAAGTTTTCAAGCCCTTTTTTAATCAATGAACTGAAGCAG
>JAOEHX010015786.1:0-12099 GCA_025448015.1 Bolborhynchus lineola
AACAAAAGAACAATCAAGCAACCACCCCCCACCAATAAAAAAAGGCCTGAGCAATGAAGTACTGCCTTGTTTTCTTCTGCTTTTCTTTCTCAAACAGGTCATCAGCATCCTCTGAAGCATGTTAAATGGGTATATGGAATATAAAATGGACATATAGAATATAAATGGGTATATGGAATACAAAACATCAGCTATTGAGATGAAGGCACCCTGCTACTGCCATAGAACAGAATGCATATCAAAATGTATATCTATCAGTTTCTGTCATGGATTTACTATGTAGGACCTTATATAATTCCTTACTGCTTCAGGAATCAAAAGCAGTAATGGCTTCCTTGGTTGCTTTTCTTCTTTTCTTTTGACGTTAAATTTTTGAGACATTTGTATGGTTTGCCCTCACCAGTTCATATGTGCCTGGGAGATGGATGGGTGCTGTGTTGCTCACAGGAAAAGTGAAAGTAGAAGTACTCTTGGATTATTTGTTACATCATGGTTTGCTACATGAAGATGAGACCCTGTGGCCCATATGGTTCTTGTCATGTTGTACATTCCTACTCAGATAGGAAGAGAAGAAAAAAATATTTCATTTATTTTTGTTAGCTTTGGATCTTATCTAACCCTAGATGTTTGTGAGGAGTTTCCCCTCACAAAGACTGAAGAACAGCAATCAGATTTGGAAAAGGCAGAATTTTATCACCACAAGACAAGAGTATTTACTCCCAAGTTAACAAATATTCTACCCTCACCTAAAAAAAACTTGAGAAAATCATGTTATATTACTGCTTCACTGACTATTTTTAAGAACACATCCATATCTGAGATAAAGAAGTTATGTGTACCATCTTAATTTGATGTGCAAATCATGCTTTCAGCAACTATATTCTGTTCTCCAGTCTGATTATTTTTAATGAATTAAATAGGATTCAATTAATGTTTGAATGGAAGATGGGAAACCTTATATATATTCATTTGACAGTGATACGTGTATGTTGGGCAGTATAACAGAGCAGTCCACTGCTAGGCTATTCGTGAAGTTATTTCTGGATAAAAACTAAGACTTGAACACTCTTGTTTAGTAAGTCTTTTTTCTGTTTCTCAAAACAGTTAACTTTTATACCCTGAGCAATACCAGCTCTGACAATTGCTTTTTGATGGCCTACATTTTAATCAACTTTCAATCACCTGTGATACTCCACTCATTTCTTGTCTCTAGTGAGAGTGGAATACTTCTACAGCCTCTTAAAAAACTGACCAAGACACTAATGAGAAGTTTAAGGACTTTAGTAACTCATAAGGCATTGTATGTTTCCATTTTTAAACGCAGCATCATGATATTGCTATTTGTAATTGTGGTGGTTAACTGATTAAGATATAACTCATTAAAAATATACCTGAGAACTTCAAATAAATTTCCTAGCCTTAGTATTCGTCAAGGTAACTTGTGGCTATCATGGAGAAAATTATTAAAACCCATGTGAACAAAATAATAATCTACTAAGTATATATAAAAAAAATTCTGTTAAAATTTTCAGGGTTTTTTTGTACAATTCTGCATTCTGCATGGTTATTTAGACCACAGCTGAACCAAAGGGCATGCTATTCCAGAATTCATATACATGTCCCGCAAGCACTTTCAACAGTACAGTATTTACATTTAAAAGAGACTGAGAAAGTTCACAAGTTTGCAACTGTCCCAAATTTTACATTTTTCTATGCTAGCAACTTTTGCCAAATCCATTTAAATTTAAAATGTAAATTTAAAGCTATATTCCCTCGACCCTGCTTTCTTTCTAGATACATAGACAGCACTCGCATGTAAGAAATTATTTCTACTCTGAAGTACTCTATTGCTATTGAAATAATGTCGCAGAGAGTAGATTTCTATATATCAAAATGGGAGAAATATGTTAAGTACAACCACAGCAGGAAGGCTTATTACATACATGCACGCACATGAATATCTGTATGAAAGATAACCCAAAGTTAGAGAATGTCAACCTACACTGCATATTCAAATTCTTGAATCTTTAAGAAAAGATAACCTAGCTGTAAAAAAGTCATTGACAATATCAATTTGGTAGCATAATTTTTCTAATGTCTTAATTGTTAATTTTTAACTGAGAACATTGTAATTAGAAGGTTTTGCATTAAAAGACCTCCTAAATAATAGGCGTTATTAAAGGATTTTTTCAGTTTCCCCTTTTGATACTTAAATATGACTTTTGCCAATGCCTGAGAGAAATAGCATGAGCTCACTTCCCTTTCTTTCTTCTTCCTTCTTTCTGGATACAAAATGCCTTTCTGTCTGTTCTTTGGTTTCTGTTCCACAGAGATTCTGTTGTGCCGTGAACCAAATGGCAGAAGGAAATATGTAAAGAATGAAGCAAAGATAGACAAGAGGAGAGTGATAGTAATTCTAGGGTAATAGAATTCTCTATTATGTTACTCTGGAACAGGCTTTCTAGAGGCGTGATTGATGCCCCAATCATGTCAGCGATTAACAGGTGTTTGGATAATGCCCTTAATAAAATACTTTAACTTTCATTCAGCACTGAAGTGGTCAGGCAGTTGGACTTGTGGGTACCTCCCAGCTGAAAATATTCTACTCCTATTCTGTTCTGTTCTGTTCTATATTAAATAGAAGGGTTCCCTTTAACACTCAAAGATGCAAAATTTCTCCTAAAACTCTCTAAGATCCAGCCAGATTTCTAAACTTAAAAGCTAGTTAGTCCTTGTCATAGTCTTTCTATACATGGTCATTGTCCTCATGAAGAAGCGAATGTACTCTGTAGGGTACTTGAGTCTCCAAGTGGCTTAGGAGTGCAAAGCAGTTAACAAGAAGCTCCAAAAGCTCACTTACATTTGCTTGGAAAGTTTGCATTTTTTTCATAAGGCATTGAATTTGTTAGGCAGAGTTTTAATGAAGGTCAAGAAAAGGGCCTGGAAACAGGGTTTATGAAAGTGTTGTAAGGTTCATTATTGTCATTGTACGGAAAAGGATAATTTCCCTAAGAGAAATGGTGACATATACATAATAAAGTCCCTGTCCCTGTCATGACAGCTCAAGAGCATGCCATCGTTACCACCTATGTCACACTGCAGGTGTGCCTGCCATATGGGTGACAGCCGCTGACTTCTCTGATCAACACATAATTATCTCTGAATAAAAATGCACGTCGGAGTGGCTGGACATAATGGATTGAGGACCCAGGGCAAAATGCTCTTTGCTGTGTCCCGCAGCACCACCTGGGGGTAGGAGGGGGCTGAGGGAATCCGCAGGAGCCAGGGCAACCTTGAGAAACCTGCACTGACTGGGTTGCCCCGAGGTTATTGTGTTTATCCTTCCTGTCTTCTCTTGGATAGGAGAGGTCACCTGGTTAATGGTAGGATGCCCCTGATGGAAAAGGTCCTTCTGATCAGGGCTATTCTACACTGATCTAGCCATATATCTCTCTCACAGCATCTGGATAGTTTCCATTTGCAGAGTCCCCTTCCCCCATAAGATAATAAATATCATATCACAAGGATGGCAGTGCTCCTTCATGGAACACTGACTGTTTATTAGAGGCAAAAAGTTTAAGAGAAATGCTAACAATGTTCATTAATGGCCTGCATCCAGGTTTAATGAGGCATGTCAATATGCGAACTGGGCAACATCAGTGGCATAATAGTGGTGGTAAATGGGAGTAATTGTATCCAATTGTACGGCACAGCTTCCAGGAATGAGCCCGAACTGCCAACTGACAATGACAGAGCAATTATGGGAAGGCAAGCGAGCTGTGTCAAATTAGCACTTGGTGAGAACTCATTTTTCAGAGATGTGCTTGCTCTACAACACCACAAGTGATAGCTACTTTATTGTGAGTGATAGGAAGACCAGCACTTAGACTGATGTTCTGATTTGTCAATAGCTGTATTTGAAAGCTTAGTGTCACAAATATATAGAGATATTCAGGGAGAGAGGCACACTGCTCATGATCCGAAGGATAAGAACATCGCTGAGAAGGTCATCTGTCAGTGTGAGCTGTCAAAGAGAGATCACACTCTATGAAAAGAGAACGTTCAGCCGACTTAAGTAATTACCTTTGACTGAGATTTGAAGATGTCTTCTTTTGTTGGCCTACATTGACTGCATAATTTATAATTTACTGCAATCAGTAAAGGGCCAGGAGTTGTAACTAAGAAAATCCTTATTTTATTTCTCATAATTACATTTCTTTTTTGCTCCCTTAGTGCCTTGGAATGAAAAAGTAGGATATTGAAGAAATCATTTTTAGTAACTTACTCAAATCAGCTTTATTTCTTAACATACCATAACCAATTCGGAAAGTTTGGGTTTTAGGATTTTTTGAGATTTTTCTGATCGCAAATATGAGCCATGCCCTATGCCATTTTTTGAAGTACGCGACATTCCTAATATGGCTTTATATGCATTGTAGGATTACTAGTTGAAAAGGATAAAGGAATAATTTAATTTTGTCTTTCTAGTGAAGAATACGAAAAAAAAAAAGAAAGATGTGGAGTACTAAGCACTAAAATTGTAATCCACATCCTATTCAGAGATAGAGATCAGTTTGATATAGTTGTCAGAACTGCACAGAGATAAGTATTGTAGCAAATATTTTAGAACTTTGTGGATTAATAGAATTTTCATTGCTTGGTGGGTTTTTTTTCCAATAATCTCACTGGATCAATGTTTGAAAAGTAATTTCTTAGCCTTTAATAATCTTAAAACCAAAAGATAATATATGACGAATTATGCTCTGGGGTATAACACGTATTACATTTTTGAGTTTTATCTTAATAGGAAAAAATATCTACTTAAATTTTATTAACTAAAAATATAGCATGAATTGTTATCAATGTAGTTTTTGAAATTTTATTTTCTCAGTAAAAATATCACTTTGGAAAACTTTCTTTGGTTTTCCTTATTCTACTTGCCACTCTGGGCAGTTTGATGTATCAAACTTTCTGATTCAAACATAGGGACCTTTTATTGAGAATGGCTAAACAATTAATGAATTGCAACAAAAAGAGACCAGGGATTAGCATGCCTTCTGGCCAAAACCAGTTGTTTAATTCCAGGTGTATTGATTAGCTGTATAGTTATTGATGAAATAATTAATTTAAGTACTTTAAGTCAATGACACTTTGGTTGAAAACTCTACCTTTAGGCACAGGAAATGCCAGCACAAAACTAGTCAATTAATATATTGTCAAAGTACTGCCACATAAGAAAGGTTTTAGGTCTTCATATCTTAAATTTTATATAGGATTTTTTATGTCATGCTAATTTTCTAAGATTCATCAAAGAGTCATATTTAAAATTTGTAATTGTGGGTTTAGTGATGTTTGCTAATTATTTAATGTTTCCTCTGAACTTTAAAGATTCTTCTAAAATATATTTTGTTTTCTTTAGTTTGAATTTCAGTACCTGCCATTATTTTAAATTATATGTCTTGCTGATTCTAAAACACATTTTTAATCATTATTTTTTTATGTTTCAGAATTCTTTAGGCCATTTGATTTTATCCATTGTTGAAAGCTGTTTAATTCACAATGCCTTGAGTACAGGCCCGTCATCTATTCTATAGTGACTATTCCACTTAATAATGGAATAGTGCATCAAAGTGCCACTTAGGTCTCAAATTGTTATGTATGACTGTCAAAGCGGTGAAAAAAGCAAAAAGAAAAAAAAAAAGAAAAAAAGGAAAAAAACCTTGATTTGTCTTTACTACTGGAACGTGAATTTGTCAGCCAGGTTTTGAAATCACAACAGCATTGCTTGCATCCCCAGCGAGATGTCGAGAACTTGACAGGTACATATTTTTTCAACTACAAGCACTTCTATAATGAAAACTAAATACACAACTCTTATTTTTTTTGCTCTTGACAGATAGTTGTTGCCAATGGGATTTAATGTTCAGGTTTGAGTTGTCAAGAGAAATAACCAATAAGCAATCCAAGCAGTCAGTATACAGATATTCAAAAGCAAAACGCCTGGCTTATGTGAAATACTGGGAAGATTTGAGTGTATAATTAACTAGCTGAGGAACCAAGGACACTTAATCTTCCCTCTAATGGCAAGTTCAACCCATCACTGTCTTTCTCTGGGGGACAAACTGTAGCTTGTTTTCTGGTCACCAGGGCCTTTGGTTGTCATTTTGCTCTTTCTTATTCATCATATCCTTGAGTTCTGGCGCTGTTCCTTTCATCACTACTCAGACACAGTAAGAATTAACAAGATAAACTATGGTTCATTTCTGAAACTCTATTAATCATCTTATGTATTTTTAAATTGGGGCTGTTTATCTATCTGCCAACTCTGTGTCACAAAACTATCTGCTTTTCTTCCAGAGTACACGAAAGGAATATGCATTTGTACATTTGTTGCCTACATAATCATGGTTTACAGTATGTACTCCGGAAACCATTGAGAATATCTTAAAAAATGGTCTAAGACCAGTCATTTACTTCCAGACTATCCACTCTTTGACATGGAACTGCATGTCTCCATGTGCTTGTGCATATGTGCATGCATGTGCAGTATTCATGTGTATGGGAGAGAAAAAAACAGGCTAATAGTAAGCAGGAGGCTGAGGAATGACATGAGGAGGCCAGATATGTTTTGCATTGAGCAGCTTTCCCTTCCAAACACTCTCTGGGGCTCTTGTCACCTGGTAGGAATGAGCCCAGAGTGGCAGGCAGACCCAACAGAGAAATGACTACATAGTTCCAGATTTGAAAGCCCTCTGGCAGTACTCGCATGTCCCTTAGAGAACAGGGGGATCCTAACATGACTGGAGCAAAATGGAAAAAATTCCACTTGCTTAGGAAGCTCTCTGATCACAGAACAGCAATGAAAATGACAGCTGTGTAGAATAAAAAGAAAAAACACCCAACAAACTAACTTTTATGATGCAAGAAGTGGAAAAGAAGAATGTAGCACAAGAAGAGAGTAGTATGTGTAGCACTTTCTGGGTCATATGCCAAGCTTGTGGACCAAAAATCAGGGGTGTCCAACTGCTGATCTCTGTGCATTCACAGATGTGGGACATTGCACACAGTTGATCCAGAAGCCTCAGGACACCACTATGTCGTAAATGTGCCCCTCATAAAAATTCACATAGTGGGGAGTGTAATAATGACTGTGTAAAGCTGTCAGTGCAATTATTATGTTTACTAAGCTACTGATTGTTTATTCAGCAAAATTATTACTTCTCAGGAAGAAGGTTTGCAAAGCTAGATTATATGCAGGGAAACAAGAGATCTCAACAGAAAAAAACCCTAGATTTTGTGGTACATAGGTAATCCCAGGGCTTAAGGTACACATTGTGAGCAAGGATAGTCAAAGTGAAGACTGACACAACTTCCTTACTTATCCTTCTTAAACCACTACTGTCACTTGTGCGCAGTAAATCTGTCTTAGTTCATGGATCATTGACACCATAGACCAAAACGTTTAAGGTCGCTGGTATCAAAGTAGCTGGTGTGTTTATGCATTATGGACTTGATCCTGGAAAGTGCTGGGTCCCTGCCAGCCAGCTTCAGCCTGACCTCAGACTCTCAGCAGCTGGCAGGATTGGACCTCAAGCCTGTGTGGTGAAAAGCTTTGCCAGTTTCCTTGAAAAATATTTCACTTGTGCAATAGGTCTGCTTTCTGAAGAGGAAAGTTGTGTCCTTCAAGTTAAAATATTAAATCTTGAAAGTTCATTTTTATCTAAAGAGTCATTTGCACTTTTTTTTTTTTTGTTGCTTTAAAACAAATAAATTATTGAGTTACCATGAACAGCAAAAGAGAGCAGAAAAAATACCTGAGACACTCATTTTGACAATCTTTTTTGATATGCACATTTTGTAACATTAACGCATCAGTTTCCCCCAGTTTAGTGAAATTAAAAAAAAAAAAGATAGGTTAGCCTTATCCAAAGCGGTGAAAAAGGATTCTAATGTAATTACTGACAGACCCTTAATACAGTGTTAGAAATGACCAGTGTTATTATTCTAACACTGGAAAAATTACTGTAGATTCTTTTGAGTCAAACTATGCATACTTGCCTGTTTAATGTAGGTTCTTTCAAACATTAATTGTACCTGATAAAAAGATCACACCCTTGCTGATACACATGTTATAGGTACTGTGCGCTGTCATCTGCAAGTCTGCATAGCTCAAGGTTATATGACTGGGTTAATAGGATGAGATTCGTGGGTTTAGCACTCAGGCTTCTAACACACAGCCATAAAGACACTGAATGAAATACAACCGCCTGTCTCCTCCTAGGAAGCAGTCTGCAGGCCTCTAGTGATTAAGAAGTTAGAGAGACTCTTAAACGTCCTACATTTCAAAGTGTCTCATTTGTACAAAGACCTGTAAGTGAAATAGCATGGAAGAGGCACACACATGAAGGATATCTGTGTTTAAATATTTATCTGATGGTTTTTATTTTTGAAAACATAATTTTTTGTACAAGAGGAAAAAGATAAGAGAATTATTTTCATGAAACAACTGATCTGCATCTAATCTGTAGAGACATATTAATATCAAAAATAGACTCTCTAAAAAAATCAGGCATAGCAAAGATTTCATAATATATTTGATTAATCAAAACCCAAACAGAAAGTTCTGATCTTCCCAGATGCTGATAAGGCTTACAACTTGCTTCAGGGTATTATAAACCATGCAGCACCAAATGCTTGCATATATTTCATAACGCACTAAGTTCTCAAAAATTTCCATAAAAAAGGTCTGTCATTAAAATCTTACTGCTTCTTTTCCCAGGCCGCACCACGCGGACATAGTATCATGCACTAATTTCCGAAGAGACATTTCCTTTTTTTAATTCCTTAGTCTGCCAGGGCAGCATGTTAGATACAGAACGGATAGCAGGTGATGTTTTTTTTAGCAACTACAGATAAGAAGCAGGAGCAAGGATCCTCAGCCCTGCTGGCTGAATGATTAGTGAGGTCTAAGGAAAAGAATACAAATAGTTTTATTGTGTGCTGTTTCAGTCCTGGGCCCATTTTAGTCCAGCCTATTTTGCTGACTTAAATGACATTTGAAAATTACTTTAGCCTGTATTAAAGATGTGGCCACAGACTATGGCCTATTGTCTGAGCAACACTGTAAGTGAGCAAAGAGAGTGTAGATATTATGAGAGAAGAAATAGTGATTTTATTTCAACCAGAGGTTGTGTCCTTTACATCATAAACTACCAGAAAAATAGAAGAGCGTAGGCGTAAGGATGCTAATAAATGTTTGTGTTGTTCAGTCAGAATATAAGCAGTATTTTGTCACGAGGTACAATAGCATGAGATAACTTAGCATCCATAATCATTTTCCTGGAAGCACTCACATCTTACAGATGTTTTGTTGTCTTCTTTTCCCTCTCTCTATATACTGAGTAAGGACTTAAATTTCAGTGTTGTATACACTTATGAATGACAACATTTTGGAGGAGGGAGCCAAAACAGAAAGGGGTTTTGAATTAACCTGTGGAGAGCAAATCTGTCCATCATTCCACCATTTTATGTCAGGAATGACATAAACCATCTAAAGGAGAGTTAACATCAAAACATTGAAGGAAAATAATAATACAAAAAAATGTAGAAAATTTAAGATTTTCTCCTTATTCATCTTTTTGTTTAAATTTGGTGTATAAGCTGGGTGCTGTGCATGGTAAAAACCTATAGCTAGTGCTCTGCGTTAATCATCTAAAGCATTGAGTCAGCTCTTTCTTAAAATTAGTAATGAATTTAAGTTTGATACTAATACATGATATATTCTGACACTTCTCAAGAGGAGAAAGTTGCCTCAGGTGCCAAGTTAACACCACAGGAATATTAAAGTCAAGGCTAAGCACACTGCCATTATTGCCCTTGTATAGCTTTCACAGGTTATATGCACTCCAAAGTAGGCCTTTCTAAGTGTTTAAATGCCTAGACCACATTAGCTTCAAAAGAAAAAAAACACAAAAAACAGAAAGAGATGATGAGCTAAAAAAATAAGGAGCTCAAGAAGGAGCTCAAGCTTTCACAGACTACTTCGTTCTAACAACAATCAGAAATTGCTTGCAGATTTGTCAACACCAATGGCACTGCAAACAGTTATAGAAAAAAAATTACAGTGTACACTGGAAATAGTAAACAAGGTCTGTTCCACATATTTTCTAAAAAAAGTTCTGTTTCCCATATTTTTAAATTTTTATTCATTATTTTTTACATGAGCATCTTTTTAACCTTTCTTAGGGCTTATTTTAGACAATGGAATAAAACACTAGCAGTTTTCAAGTTATGAGAGACACCAATAAGAAAGGCAGAATACGTAATGCTGACATCGAGAACAGTGTTGTCTGTCATGCCAAACTATAAACAAGCAATATCGAAAAAGGCATAAACTTTGATAAAAGTATCCAAAAGACTAATTGTATTTCCTAGTTCTCTTGTCTCCTGTCATTCACTTCCTTTCCACACTTTTCTGTCCTTCTTCCAACCACATCTGACTTCCTCCAAAGCTGAAGAATGTAACCTTGGACTCAGGTTACCCTAAATGAAGTAAGTGAATGCAAGGACTTATCAGTCACTACAGTTTACTAGTAAATCCGTAATTAATCATTCTCTACCACCCAGAATTATTGTAATTTTTGTCTCCTTCAACATACCTTTCTATCCTTTTGTAGTGTCCCTCCCTCACACTGTTTCCTTTGTTTCCAGTGACTGATCTGGCTACCTTCAGGGATATTCCAAGTTCAGAGTGAGTTTTAGATTCTAACTTCAGATCTTACACTCTGGAGATACAGGATTTCTGTAGCTTGCAGTACAGTTTGCATGGGAGACTGGCAAATTCATGCTATGTAGACAAATAAACCAGATTAACGCTTCTAAAACAGTATCTCTTGCATATTAACATATTATTCTCTTAAGAAAGTTAGAATGATTTAGTGGAAATTAAAATTAATGTTGAAAGTAGGAATATGAAGTTTAACAGGAATGAGTGTAAGGAAACACAACATAAACCTTGACTGTTCTCAATATATGCAAGAGACTTGCATTCTCTATCAGCTGCTACATAAAATTGCCATTTAGAAGGAAAAGGTAAGTGCAAAAATGCCACAAAGATGTGGAATATACCAGAGAATACTGAACTGGGTCATTGTCTCGAAACAGGTGCATTTGAGCGAGATGCAGAAAAAACAAGGATGCAAGAAAGGAAAGGAATGAAATAATAGACAAAGGAGAATTTGATCAGAGGAACTGGTTAAATTCTAAAAGAGGTGGAATAAAGAAAAAATCTTTAAGTTTATAGGGTTAACAGAGGATATAGCTGGTTATTGTATTTCATTTTATTGCAGTTTACTTCATTGGAGGGGGAATGTGTTCTTTTTAATAACAACTGATCCAATCAGAAAAGACTCTTAGTAAAAACCTTTGACTTCTAAGTTTTGTGAAGTAAGGACTCTTTCATATTTACACACATCCCTAATCAGCCCCTACAGGAAAATTTAAGAATAAAATGCCATCAGCCCCTAGAACTCAGTCAGGTGGACAAAGGGATACAGTTCATTAGCTGCTTCAGTATGAGGCTGGTGTATTCACTTGTCTCTTCACATCTACCTTCCAGTTACTCCAACTCTTGCACTAAGCTCACATGAAAGAATTATAAAGATGGGCACTATACATTACACATCACCATTACACATCACCATTAGAAATTATTTCAGACACACCATATCTGAATAATGATAGTGGGAGGCTGCAGTGATGTGCAAACTGAAGTCACAACTGTACTTCTGCAAGACAATGGAGCTAAAATGCTGTGATGATGGAAACATTAATTTACCAAATTCATCAATGTTCTTACAGAAAATACAAGGTACCTGTGTGACATAAATTTCAAAAATTGAGGTTGAAGACATCGCTCCAGCTAAATCCTCCTTCAGAAGGGTAGGATTCCTCCAAAACTGCTTACAGACCTGCAATCAGGCAGGACTGAGAACCTCCAGCTCCATCAAACACAGAAGTTGCCTTCTTTTCCTTTCCTTTCCTTTCCTTTCCTTTCCTTTCCTTTCCTTTCCTTTCCTTTCCTTTCCTTTCCTTTCCTTT
>JAOEHX010015787.1:0-19153 GCA_025448015.1 Bolborhynchus lineola
TCAGAAAGTCCTTGGTCAGAGTAAACATTACTGAGCAGCACTGAAAACATTGGTGTTATCAGTGCTGTTCCCAGGCTTAAAGTCAAAACCACAGCACTGCACCAGCTGCTAAGAAGGAGAAAAATGACTGCTACTGCTGAACCCATCTCTCAATTGTTTGAACTCCTGAGACAGTTTTTCCACAGCTGAAATGATGGAAGGGGTGAGATTGTCTTCAAACTCTCGGAGTTGACGAATCATTTCATCCACTGTTCATGGTGCTGTATTATTCCAGATTATTGCTGCCAATGAGTGGGCATGTGATGACGGTGCCTTTCATGTAAATCCCCCCCATATGGGTCATGTACATTTGACTTCATCTGGATCTATGGGTCCTTTCCCAGCATCCTGCTTGTGATAGATCATCTCTCCATATTTGTACTGCAGCCATCATCCTCCATACCAAAGAAGCTTTAACCGTTTAGCTTGCTTATTTGCATCACATGTTTCATACTCATGAATAACCTGGGCAATAGAGTCCGTTGTTAAGTCCACCCCTTGATCACAAGCCCCTCTGTATGTTGCGTTGCTGCCCTGATGGCCTGAAGTGTCCACCAGGCCAAAAATAATTCACTCTTATGTTGCCAATCTAAATCCATCTCAGCCACATCAGTCTTAGCAGCTTCATCCACTTGTTGGTTGCTCTGGTGTTCTTCAGTGGCCTCACCCTTGGGTACATGAGCATCTACGTGGCATACCTTCACCACCAATTCTGCACCCGGGCAGCAATATCTTGCCACAGTGCAGCAGCCCAGGTGGGTATACCTCTGCGTTGCCAGTTGCTCTGCTTCCATTGCTGCAACCACCCCTACAGGGCATTTGCCACCATCCATGAGTCAGTATAGAGATAAAGTACTGGCCAGTTTTCTCATTCAGCAATGTCCAAGGCCAGCTGGATGGCTTTGACATCGGCAAACTGACTCGATTCACCCTCTCCTTCAGCAGTTTCTGCAACTTGTTGTTGAGGACTCCATATGGCTGCCTTCCATCTATGATGCTTTCTCACAATGTGACAGAATCCATCAGCAAACAAGGCATATTGCTTTGTCAATTCCCCCTTCCCTAGCAAGTGATCCCAGCTGCTTGGTTTCCCTACCTTCTAGTTTGTGACCGTCAGCCCCATTGTCCCAGCATCAGAGCAACCAGGTGATGATGCTCTCCCCTGGTTGACGGGTAAAATCTTTCAGCATATTCCTTAGCTCTGTTGAGGTTTGGGGTTGAGAAGTCACCTCTTCTTCCTCTTCTTCCAAGCAAAACAACACTGCTGTTATCTCAAACCTTCGTGCCCCATGTTGGGCACCAAAAATGACTGTCATGGTTTAAGCCCAGCCGGCAACCCAGAAACCACACAGCTGTTCACTCACTTCCCCTCACTCCCCTCCCCCCGCTTCTGGAAGGAGGGGGAGGAGAATTGGAAGAATGCAACTTGCATGGGTTGAGATAAGAACAGTTCAGCAACTGAGGTACAATACAAACCACTACTGTGCTACTAATAATAGTAATAACGATAAGGGAAATAAAAAGGGAAGAGAATACAACTGCTCATCACCCTCTGACCAAACCCAGCCCAACCCAAGCAGCGATCTGGCCCTTCTGGGTAACTGCCCCCAGTTTATATAGTGGGCATGATGTGCTGTGGTATGGAATACCTGTTTGGCTAGTTTGGGTCAAATGTCCTGTCTCTGCTTCCTCCCGGCTTCCCCTCCTCCCTGGCAGAGCATGAGACTCAGAAAGTCCTTGGTCAGACTAAACATCACTGCAACAACTAAAAACGGTGTTATCAGCGCTGTTCCCAGGCTGAAAGTCAAAACCACAGCACTGCACCAGCTACTAAGGAGAAAAGTGTCTGCTACTGCTGAACCCAGGACAAGAGGGTGCTTCAGTGCACGCCATTTGCTGCTGCTATTCCTGTATGGCTCACAATTGCGATCTGTGTGATACAACCTTGTTTCCAGATTGCAGCAAACAACAAATTTAAAAGTAAAGGATTGCTAGTCATATCATATCTTTTCTTGAAGTCATTTCTTTGCATTCTCTTACAATATAGGCCAGTCTAATATGACACTAGTAATACTCTATCATTACAAATATATTTTTCTCTTTGCTTTTTTTCTGTGAGAGCTTGGTTGTCTTCCACTGAAGGATTTCTTTTTTAGAGATCTCATAGCTCCGTGTTTTCTCTCTTACCTTCTGATCAGTCTCCAGTCCCCTAGAGGTGCATGATTCCAGTAACTGCCCATCAAAAAACCTGTTGAGACAAAAAGAGAAAGGTGGATTATTAAAAAAAAAAAAGTATCTCCTCTTCCACCCAAGAAAATTCCTACAAAATTTGGTTTTCATATATTATAAAGAAAAAAAATTAATAAGAGAGAGAGCGAGGAGAGTCAGGAAAATTCAGTAGGGCTGTTCATATCATTCTTTCCCACATTAAAAAAAAAAAAAAAAAAGTGAACCTTTGGAGAAAACATGAGAGAAGGCTCTTTATGCTGTGGTGACAGAACTCTGGAGCCCCTTGCCAAAGGAAACTAGAATGTTCAAAAATCACATGGATTCAAGGAGAGAATGGACATGTACTGAGGGCCCTGGAGGCTAATAGTTGTAAGAAAAGGCTGTCCTGCACCATTTACAAAAAAAAAACCTGGTGAGATGGGATGTGCCATTCACAATGGAGTGAGTGTGAAAAAGCCTAAGATTCTGTTTACTGAGGTAATGTTCCTCTTCTGAGCACGATAGCCAATAAAATCATGATGTGTTTCAAACTGAAAACACAATAGTAGCCCTGTCTCTTTGCCTAAGTCTTTTTCTTTCGCATCTGTTTCCTGTAAATTATCTTAGAGCTGAAAACCATCTTTTCTTTCAACTTCCTATATTTGTTTCTAGTATGTTTGTTACCACAAAACCTTTTGCTCAGAGGAGCAGAGCAAAAGCACACTAAACTTATCTCCTTGAAAACTGTTCAGATTTCCAGTGGTACTGTGTGACTTTGCTTGGCATTTTTCAGTAATGCTGCTTCTTACAGAAAATGTAAGTCAGATTAAAGCGCAGAAAATGCATCCACTGGAGGGCAGGCCTGAATCTAGCAGTACATGCTGGAAAGGCAGAGAAAGAAACATATAAAAAAGTTGTGTTTTGCTGAATGGAAGCTGTCATGAGTCAATCAGAACTCAACAGATATAAACTAAGAGATGGACTTTTTTCTGAATGGTTTCATGACTGCAGATGCCTATAAAACTATGGCTCCAATAAGGGTTCATGTCTAATAAGAAGGCTCCTTATGAAGCCTCTGACTGACTATAGTTAAACCTATAATAACAATTATTGGTTGAAGTGAGCAAATCCAAACAGGACTGGCCCCAACAGTGCTGGTGAGACAACCAGAAACTGAAATGAAGAGAGTTGAATTCAAGTGCTGAACTTGGCCCATGGGTTTCACGTGCTTTCATAGCAGCACTATCTTCCAGCATGGGTAAGCAGGATTTGTGATCTGAGCTTGCTGGGATGGAAAGTGCCTAACAGGAGGTCATTTCTATTCCTGTGCATGTAGTCCAGAGCACATTTGATGTCTACAAACAGAAGTGCTGTCTGGCTCCACCTCAGACTCACAGCCAGGCTAGACCCTGGACATGCTCAGGGAAGAACTGCTATGAGTGGACACCTGATGTCCCACTCCCTGAACATGCAGTCTGTGCATTCTCACTGCAAGATTTCCTACAACCATGGTGATGGCTCTGCCTCAGAGTTAATTACATGTGACTGGATCAAATATTTCATACTGTACTTGTTTCTAGTAAAGACAGTTTGGCACTGCAGTTTGAGATGCTAACCCTTTCCTGATTCTGATACATTTTTTGCTTTGAATGCCATCAAAATCAGAACAAAAGTAGAGAGTTTATTTCATGTGGCAGCTGAAGGTCCCATATTTATTGCTGCCCAACACTGTCAACCCTCTGTTTACTTTCAGTCAACTGAAAACTCAATTTTCTCTCTGCAGTTTTCATGGGAGCATATTAAATAAACTTCCTCTTTTCATCAGTGACTCACTCCTGGAAAGGCTATTTCACAAATAGTATTTCCATTCCAAGGGAAACAAGCGGTTCGTACATTACTCAAGACAAACTAAAGTACATTAAGTCAAAAGATTTCAAAATTGATTAGATAGACCGCTCAGAGACAGACAGCTTTTTATCAAGTAGTTTTCTGATATGAATTAATGCCTTCTAATGAAATCACTCAAGCCAAATTCTAAAATTGACTAGAAATTCTGGGTGCCTGGCTGCAGACACAATCACATGGAGTCTACGAATTCATATCCCTCTTGTGGTTTTTAATGTTGGTCACAAAATATCAATAGCCTTTTCTGCTATTGTGCCCATACAGAACGCAGCTAATGGGGTTAGGTAGAAACTAATTCAAGTTCTACAGAAATTCTTTTAGCAATTGAATGCTAGTCTAAATTAAAGTCAGGATCTAAATCAGCATAACTGATCTAAGATTGCTAACAGCTATTGAGACATCTCTTCAAGTCTACAGCTGCAGAGTTTATGTAAATCAGTATCTGTCTTCTGCAATGTGAACTAAAGCCTTACCTGGAGATGTGAATAAAGTGGTGATATGGGTACACTCAATAACGATTTCTGAAGTGTTTAGAGTTAGCTGCGCTGCTAATCTCACCAAAGAAAATATGCTAAGAATCCCCCAGACTGTTAAGTCCCCAAATAAGCAGTTGGGAAAAGGTTATCTTGACCCCATGGGTTTGAAAAAGTGAGGCCTTTCTTGCTGGAGAAAACCAGAAGTACAATTGTATCTTTAAGCAAACAGATAAAGACTTTTATAAAAATCAAAATATCTCCATGGCAGTGTTTAATACAACATAAGAAAATGCAAAACTGTCATGTTACATGTCAGTCACAGCTAGAATGTATTTGAAGACTCTGGGGAACATCTGCAAAATGCAGCACTCCCTAAAGAATTCAGTAGTTCTAGTGTTACAAGTGACCAGGAATCTTTCCAGCTGAAGGAGAGCCTATTAGAGCCGAGCAGCTTCCTGAGATCTGGCTACTATGGGTGAGGACAAAGGATCAGTAACTCCAATACAATACCGAGTGATAAAATTAAAACATTATCAGGGTTTTCTCCATGAAACATCAGGATTGTTCTACTGTTGGCAGTATAAGAATTCACCTCAGGTGTATCATTTGTAAGTAGGCCTTCCAAGAGTGCTCCATGCCAAGAAGGTACTGCTATCATTCCATTTTATTATTTCCATATATTTTATTTTATTCTATTTTATTTTGTTCCATTATTTCCATTTCCATATTATTTCCATTGCTATCACTGGAAAGCTTTGTGTTGTTGGACTTCTGTTGGATAGTCATGGACACTGTTTCGGTTACACATAGCAAGTGCAGCAAACACTCAAAAGGAACAAGGTAAGAGATAGGCAAATGCAGAAATTAAAAAACCAAATAAGAGTATGCAAGACTTTCCAGTGCTGAGCTGTATAAAAATGACTTTTAAACTGATCTGAGTTCTGCCTGAATCTAAACAAATAAATGCCGATGTAATTAGTTATTTTTGTCTCTGTGTCATTGTGTCTGGATTTCTTTACTTTCAAGGGCCTGAAATCGGATGGCAAACATCACTTCCCCACATTTGCATACTTTAATAGAGACAGACTAGTACATTCACTTGTCTTAAGGATAAGAGAGACTACCATAACCTCTTGTATGATCAGTGTGTTCAGTATCAGAGTAACTTTCACTTTAAGCCAAAAAATCCAGTGATCAAACACAGGCACCTCTTTCCATCATTGCTACGACTCTTTCTTTGCTTTTCTTTACCATCTTCTTATCAGACTTAGATTGTTCTGATTTAATGAAGAGACCCCTTGGGAAAATATTTTTTTCTACTAGGCCACTCTCATGGACTTTATCTACCCTCAGTTCAACATTTTGGGAAGCACTTTCTTCCACTATCTATCTCCCCCCTGCCTTGAATATTTATTTTAATCTAATGCATAAACTTCACCTTAGCAGTGACATTTGATTGCACATCAGTCTTTAACTCCTGAAACAGACACTCACTTAAATAAGAACCATAATCACAGTAATAATTCATGTCCTTTCCCACAAGTACATGAATAGCTTTAATTCTCCTGTCTGAGATATCATCAGTATACAGAGTGAGAGATTTTGACATCTTTCAAGGCACTTACAAAGTTATGTCACCACGTTTCATTTAAAGGAGATTTCACTGTGATATGGTGTGTTTGCGGGTTTGGAAAAGCAGATAGGGTAGCTGTGCTTTTCCATTGCCTCCTCCTTGATACTTTCCATGGCTTTTTGGTTATTTTTAAAGTGATTAATATAAAGTAATATTACGCTGTCCTTTTGGGAGTCTAACAAACTCCAGAGTAATAAGCACAAACAACCTGTGGGGTCTGAGAGACTGAAAGGAGCACTGTCCATAATCAGCATGTTGCTGCAATGTCTAAGTCTAAAGATTCATTTGTTCACATTCTGGCACAGCTCCTTGGGCTCAAATCTATGAAGATATTTCGATGCCAGGGCAACAGAGGGAGTTAGATACTTGAATTCTTTGCCATCTGCTCTCAGTGATCCCCAGCAACATCTGATGCCATTATAAGCACACAAGATTTAACAGAAAACATTTAACAGCAGAAGTCAAGGCTTTCTAAGGAAAGCAGGCTACTGTCAGACACTTCCTGAGTAATCTGAGCCTAGAAGGATGAAGTGGTCTCTCAGGCACCATGTTCCAATCTATCACCTTAAGTATAGGATTATGTCAATGGCAAATATTTAATGTACCAAGAAACACCATAGCCCAAAAGGGCTAATGCTAATGCCATTGAAGTCAGTAACAAAATGCCTGTTCTTTTCAGCCAAGGCAGATCAGAGCCAAAACTCAAAGCTTCTGAAGAAAATTCAGTATGCAATTTTTTTCAAAATTAACTTTCCTTTTATCTGCCTAATGGTATAAAGAGTCTTCTAAATAATACATCAGGATAATGAATCCAGCAATGGCTAAACATAGCCATAATTATCACACCACATCCACATGTGACCAGGAATTTCTCAAACTGTGCGACCATCACAGTTTGAGACTCCAAAGGAAATGGCAGAAAAGTAGTTTTAATGTTAACACAGACTCTGCTATTTACAGTTTAATTCTTTTAGAGGTGTTTTGCTGGAATTGTCTTGGGGCCTGCTGCTCCCTTACTGCACCTTCTTCGGACCAGAAAGTATCAAGGATGACAGTCAGTAATTTCAAACAGTGACAGGCAGAGAGAATCAAATGTATCTAAACCTGATGATTTTTCAGAGGCTCGATTATTCTCTTAAGAGCAGGACCAGATACTAAAGCAGTCTTCAGATGAAGCTGGTTCATCCTTATTGATACCAGGACATAAATACAAGTTGGGCACAGCAGTAACAGGCTGGAGTCTCACAATGTCTGGTGCTGTTATAAATTGCTGTTTTGTGGATGATTAACTAACATTTTTAATTGCATAACTGTGTAAATATTACATAGCTGCTTTGTTCCTTTTCAGCTGTTCTACAGTATAACCAAACTACTAAAAATTCTGCTGTGTTCCAACAGTGGATGGAAATATATAGACATGGATGGGTTATTAGCAGGAAGCACTGAACTTCAGGAGTTTGAGATTCCTTGGTCTGTTAGCTACATGAGGAACCAAAAGCTTTTTTGCCTGCTAGCTCTGGGGCCAGATATTGGTTGTCAACAACATTTGCCTGCATCCTGAGCTGTATCTGGCTTTCTTGTGCCAATATGTAAAATGATTGTCCGTGACTACCAACAGTATCTGCACAAGGAGGTCTGCGCCTACTGTGCTACCAGAAGTAACTTTGGCGAAACACGATGCTGCCTGCAGGGAAAGGTGCTTCAGAGGAAGGGAAGCAGAGAGAGAATTGTTTGAAAGTAAATCTCTCTTGATTGTTGATGTCCATTTTCAGGGTAACATACAGAGAACTAATCATGCAAATCCAAACTCAAGGGAAATAAGCCTTCATTTCTTCATCTGGTGTTCTGAAATTTAGCCAACAATAAACACAACCAACATCCCTGAGGTAACAAGGTGCGTTGTTGATCTGTAGGCAATGCATATTGGATTACTGGAGACTCCACACTGTGAAATTGTTATAAACCAGTAATGAGTTGGTGATGGAAGTATAATTTGGTTCAGAATTCTGAATCGAGAAAAAAAAATCAACTGATAAAATATAATGCACTGCTAACTCAGTCCCTTGTGCAATTAAAAACTCACAGAACCTAACTGAAGTAGAAGGAAAGGAAGAAAGGAAGCAGGGAAAACTGTAACCATTTAAAAATGTGCCCAACTAACAGTAAGATTGGGTTCTGGAAATTTTATTTCTTTAAGGGCAAAAGGACATTGCTATTGCTCTCCATCCTACAGAGTCCTCACTCAAATGCAATTTAACCTTTGGATGGTAAAACATTCATGTGTTGGAACTAAACAGTGTCTGGCACAAGTGAGCAGCTCATCAGAATATATTTTTCTGATGTACTAGCACTTTGGAAAATTTATTCCTGCAGGTGTTTTGAAATCACCTGGAGTTTTACAGGAGCTGCTTGATTTAATTTGCAAGTCCCTGTTGCGGTCATACAGACATAGTCTGGGAGGTCCCCCACAACCAATTAGCTTTGCAGGTGTTAAGTGGCACAAGATAGCCCTGTCAGATGTGGCTGGCTTTGGTTTTTTGTTTGTTTGGGTTTTTTTTGCCAAATCATGTGATTTCTGGATCCTTTTTGTGGTTCAAGTTATTATCATGATATTGGGCTGATTTGGGTTTTGATGAATTCAACTTTCTTACAGGACACAGAAGGACATGGCTAATGAAAGGCAGCAGTACAGCAGTAGTTATGGGAGACTTTGATGAATTCCAGCTTCACAGATATGACATGTTATTTGAGAGATCCATAAAAATGAAGAATCACAAGGCAATTTTGACCAAAGTCCTTCAGTCTGTGGGAGTAGCATGAATGGTGATCCATTCCTGGGAATGACAGGTCTCTATCAAGCACATGCTGAGATCCTGCCACTGATACTACCCCACGCTACAAGGTCCTGAGAAGAACTGTTTGTGACTGTACACTGGATTCCTGCTGTTTTTCCAGGGCCTACACCAAAGCAGCTACCACTGACCAACCTTTAGCACAAGTAAAACTGGAGGCGGACAAAGTTCCTCAGGCTAGAAAAGCTGGTTCCTGTGCCACCAGACTAAACAGTTGTAGACTCTGCTCACTGCTTAAAAAGTTCTCTCTGAATGCTTTTCACATTTCAGAAAAAAACAAACAAACAAAACAAAAAATTTGAGAAGGCTTTCTTTTCGCTGTATACTGCTAGTTGCAACCGCTTGAAGAAGGGGACTTAGTCCAAGCAAGCAGTGTTGGTACTCAGTGCACAGGCTGACAGCAGGAGAAGCAGAAAACAGATGACATTTTTTAAACCAGTTCTACCTTAAAGTAACTTCTGTGCAAAACCTAGGTACACCAGTGTCAGGTATGGTTTTCAGAGGTCATAGAAGCTCTTGGCACATCACCTGTTTGGTGTCTCTCCAGGGACCTGATGAATGATGTACTTAGTGATTGCAAAGCAGCACTTCAAATTACATTTACAAATAAGTTTACCCATGCTAAGCACAGAGAGGAATCCTTATTTTCTGCCTTTATCCAGCCTTCTAAGGAAATGACATTGTGTATATCTCACCTGATAAATCCTAAACCTGCTGCTATTTCCAACCAAACTGGAGAAACAGAAGAGATCTCAGCAAGAATTAAAACCCTCCAAGGTTAAACAGATCGAGAGAAGCCTTCACAGTGTTTCCATAAAGAAAAGGATGCAGTGTGAGCACAGCTCTTATTAAACACAAGAAAACCTGTGCAAAAGAGTGTCCAAATAAATGCTCAGATCACAAGAAAAACTTCAACTGGAGTTTGGAATAACTGAACCTTGAATTATAATACCAAAGGTATCAAGGTTTCTTTAATTTGGGGTTCATTAAACTATTCTTATGAGCTGAAAATACAGTTTCACCCACTTCTTTACATCAGACACACACTGCTGGTTTTCTCTCAGCCTTCTTATAAAATAAAATTAATTTACATTTTATAGACCTGGATGAGTTTTCTCTCATCACGAAACAGTAACTGAGATTAATAACCCAGTTACTAGCGCTTCAGATCATGGATCATTCCACATAAAAACATTAATGTTTTCTTAATTTTTAAAATGCACCTTTTATTTGATTTAGAGGTTAATGCTCATTTCTTACGTAATAAAAGGCAGAAAAGCTAAAGAATGAGTCAGTGTTTATTAACCTTGCTAATAAGAAAGGCTTTTTCAGGCAAGATGGATATATGTTAACTGGTAAAACCGTTCCATGGTTATTTACCCAACTAATCCTTTCTAAACAAGGGAAGCAGCAGCAATTTAATTTGCAGTGAATGGAAATAAACTTGTCACATTCTGCTATCAATTTACAGTCTTAATTTCCCAGTTAGCTCAGTAAGAAGGCAGTTCTTTGATTCCCAAAATAAGGCAACCCACAAATTAACATTAGAATGTATGGAAATATGTCTGTATATATAGTTTCAATTTATCTTTGCTTGCAATCTGAATGTGAACTAAATTGGCACATTCATGATATTAATCTAGAACTGAATGATAAATTTGCTTTAAAAGACAGTGTTTTTTTACCTTTAATAGAGGCATAACAAAGCACATTAAAAGATGCCTTAACAGACTGTTTTCCAGAGTTTGTAAAAACAAAGGCCTTGGGCTGAAGTTTGCACTAAGACTGCTTTAAATAGCACTGATGTTAGGTGTTGACATTTCACCCAATTGCTACTGAATTGCTAGCTGATGCTTAAAAAAGACCCTATAGAGCATCTGAGTGTTTACTAACAGGCATTAGCAGTCTGTCAGAAACAACTGCATATATGTCTTTTAAATATAAAAACGCACTCCAGAATGTATGCTCTGGTTCAGCACATTATAAATGATAATCCAGATAAAAGTGTTTAGTAGTCAACCAGAAGAATACTTAAGTGGTTTCATGTGAAAACCTAAGACTTCAAACTATTTAGCCAAATTTCATGTTTAGACACAGGTAGCTTGCCTCTGATAGCTCATCACCTTGAGAAGAGTGGGCCTTGTACTATGAGGTATCCTGGAGGGAAGTAATGTACAGAAGTCTGTATTCCTAGCTGTCCCCTTGGATTCCAGGAACAGTTTAACAGCTTTTTCTTACCTTCCCTGCACACTGAAACCTGGCCCATAATAAAATGCAGAAAGAAGAGTTGCTTAAACAGCAAGGAGGTTCATCTCTTTAAAGGCTGGTGTCTCCATTGGAGAATGGAGAAGCGTGACTAATTTCCACTGGGATAATGAGGAAACTCTGTGGAGGAAAAAGGATACTACTGTAAGAAAAAATAGATCAATTTTGGTTGATCACCAGTTTCTGAACACCTATTCCATCTTTCCTAGACATTGAAATTTAGCTGAGAGCTGGCAGTGCCTAAGAATAATCTGTTTGATTTAACCTGAACTGTAAATTATTAACTGTGAATTATGAACTGTGAATGCTTTCTCAACTTTGAAAATGTTTGTTATAATCATTTTAAGAAACTTTTAGAAGATCAACTGCTTTCCTAATGACTAGCAGAAGAAAAAAAGAAATGTGTATTCATTTAATCAGTTGTTTGTACTCAGAGAAATCCTGCAGATATCCAGACCTGCATTGTGAACAATCCTTTGCCAATTATTTCTCTGAAATGAGCAAAAATAGTATGTAGCTAGCATAATAGAGGCTACTCTGTGGCATTACTTTTACCCTACTTTCCCATAGTCTATCTCCCTGGATAGTTTGTCTACACAGATCTCCTCTATTTGAAATAAACTTTTTTTCTTAGGGGTTTTAAGAGTGTCTGGAAAGAAGTACAAGTTCTAGGAATGCGGTATGTATTCCCACATTTTCCATGCCTTTTAGTTCAGAAAATCTGTGCTTTTCAGCACAAATAGCCTAGAGCACTCTTTAAAATGAGCCATCAACTCACTATGGATAAAACCAATTTTGTCTGATGTCCAGCTTGCCCACAAGAAAACAAGAGACATCTCAGCTGAAACATGATATGCTGATGCATTTGCTTTCCTAGGGAATATACCCCAAGCATCGCAGGTCTCTCATGAGGCTCTGGAGTTCATTCCCCCAACCCATGCACCCTATTGCTGAAAGAGCTGTACATTGATTTAACTCTGAACATTTAATGAGATCTGCTTGGACATTTATGGACAGCAACTGCATTCAAGTCTTCCCTTTTATTAAAAGTCTCAAGTGTGTGATTCCCAGTCAAGTTTGAGATTCAGTGACTTACCTGCAAAAATTCAAGGCCAGGTCATAACTAAAAAAAACCCAAAATCAGAAGAATTTGGTCATGAAGACTTTTCACTTTTTATTTGTAAATATTGGGCTGTACATTAATTACCAAACTATTCATATGGTAGTACTGCAGTTTTCTGGTCCTTTGCACCAGGACAAAATGAGCAGGCACGTGGTTGAGGATTCTCACTGGAGAAATTACTGTGTGTGGGGTAATGGTCACAGTGAAAGTCCTTGACAGAGGTGGCATTACTGGTGATTCTCTTCTTTCTGCATGAGAAGTTGCTGACCTCACTGAACAGAAGTACGTGTAGCTGGGACATAGGCAGCCTCACCCATTAACAGGATAAGCAGTGCCAAGCCATGGACTTTGTAAAATTATTCTTATTCCAGAATAAGGGTTTTATTAAGTGCTTTCAGCTTCATTTCCTCCACACGTTTTTGAACCTTCTCTCTGAGCTCATTGTTTTGGAGTTGAAAATGTCCATCTGGATGCTTGTGCAGGTCTCTGCAAGAAGTTTAAAATATCATTTGTATTTATAATAACCAGGGAAGCTACTTAAGAATGCTGCCAAAAACAAAGGAAAAGGCACACATAATTTCTCTCTCTCTCACTCTCTTTTTCTTATTTTATATATATGTGTGTATATATATATAAAATGAACACAGAGGGTATTTCACCACTTATGCAGAACTGGAAAAGGAGTGAAACTATGAAATGAACATTCACTCTTCAGTTGGCCAGTTACGAAAGCTGAATACATACTACATTGAGTTTTACTTTTTACCTATGAAGGAACATAAGATGTAATGGCCAGAACAAGAGCATCCACATGAAAAAAATTATTTGCCTTAAAGATAAAATGTTGAAACTGCTGTAAAGAAGCAGTGTGTTCTCTGTCCTCTAGAGAAACACCACCCTATCCATAATAACAAAGAACCTTCTGCTGACAAAAGAAAGGATTGGGACTTCATTGTTCACTAATATTTTTTTGTTTCCCTCTTTACAAAGCCAAACAGGATGGGCCTAGAGCATCTCAGTATGACTTTCTACATAACTCTGAAGAGGATGCTTGTCTTCAGATTTCCTCCCCTTCCTCTCCCCTAACTTCAAATCATGCCTACCTTTCTTTTTTTGCTGATTTCTCTTTGCTTTCTTCTGAGAGTGTCTGTTCAATTTGTGGAAATTCAGCTTTTACCATCTCTGGAGTAAGAGTCATTTTGAACTCAGTTTCATCTGTCTCTCTAAAAATTGATAAGATGAAGTACTTTTTAAAGTATTTTTTAGCCAACAAAAATGAAAGTATGCTTATGTAAGAGCCACTTTGTGCTTTTGCCTTTGGGGATCTCTTGGGACAGGTTTAGGTACATCCATACAAGCCTTTAAGAGATAATCATCAGTCACATTCAGTTCAAAATAGAGGAGAAACTTACTGGTCGACTATGTTCTCCTTGTCTGTCTCTGGTAAATCACACAGCATTGGTGGTACATCTCTTGGAAGCATATCTAAACTATAAGGATCCCTGTGATAGAAATGGTATTAGTTTAAAGGTGTAGAGAGTAACTGCATTAAATGTTTATATTTCAAAGCTTCATAGTAGTTGTAATTACAATGAAGATGATGTAGTTAGCAACTGCTGTGATAGAAGGGAACGTGAGCCTGAGACATGCTGGCTACTACTGGGTATCAGTGCCTGTATGTTAAAGGTTTTACCATTCATACTTCTGCATGACAGACAAGAGTTTGCATCTCCCAGGGTCTTCTAGGACTGAACAAAAAAGTATACAGGAGAGTTATTGAAAGTCCAGACTGGAATTCTTCCAGGGCTAGGTATTTCCTCTAATAATATTGTTCTTAACTCACCCTTCAAAGAGGTCAGCAGGGGGTTTTCCCATTGATTTTTAATTTCTGAGCACCAATGAATTCCACCTGTAGTTGCATTTTTATCTGTGGGACTAGTTACTGGTCAATGTAGTGAGGGACAGCAGAAACCAGTGCCGGATAGAGGCACTGTACACTCAAATTCTTCCTTACCTAGGTATTGTACTTGTCCATGTGGGAGTGTTAGAAAAAGTAGAATACACCACTGGTAAGAATTTTTTCCATTCCATTACTCCAGAAATCACATCCTGAAATGACAAGTACTACAGCAATCAGACCTCTAATGCATAATGCAGCGTATGCAGTGGGCAGAGAGGTTTGATGGACAGACTGTCTGACTTCTTAGCTGAGAATTATATCTGGTAAGCTGAAGTCCTCCATATTTAAAAGATGCTTCCTCCACTGCAAGGTCATGAAAATATAATAGACAGTGAAAAGAAGGAAAGAGCAGAGAAATATTCAGGGATAAATAAGAGGCATGGATAGAGACAAAAAAGAACAAGTTATTTTGACCCATGTACTGCCTATTTAGGTGTTGCATAATTTATATTTGAAAATGTTTTCTATCTAGGGTGAATCTTGGTCTTCCTTTTAGATTACTTGGAACAAATTCTTAGCAAGAACGTACCCAAGCCTGGTACTGATACAATAAACTCAAAAGGCCATACCTTGTGATGTAAAAATTTCTTTTGTGTGACTGGAATACTGGATCCTTTCGGGCATTCCTTGGTAAAGGTGTATTTTGGATGAGGACACAGATGATATTCAATATTTGTTTCAGAATAGGCCAAAGGAAGTAAAACTGGAACTAATTCTGGGGTAGGATTCTAAAAACAAAGAAGAGATTATCGCACAAATTATTCTGAGCACCATAAAGAACTAAACTGATGAAAATTCAATTCTTATAAATGATGTAGTCTCCCCCAGATTCACACCTGTGTCTTATTGTGACTGTTCTGTTTGGTATGACCATTCACTTCCTGTCTCTTCCCCTCATCACAGACCCGTAATCTGCCTGGTTTATCCATGCTCTCTGCTGTCTAAAATACAGCAATTCAGGTGTTGGTTCCAAGTTCGGAAGAAAAAACCGTTTCCTGATTACTCCAAAATCCATTGCTGAACAGTTCAGAATGGGAACTGACTTTGCTGTGGTGGAAGCTAGTGAGCATTTTGTCATCTGTTTTACTGCACTAGCATCTGTTTCTGAGTAAAGCTGAATGCTGGTGGGCATTCCCAGTAGAATGTGTGGGATCAGGCTGCGCCTGGCTCTTACATGGACATGACAGAGGGATGAAACTGATGGGAATGTGATGCAGAGAGGATCTCATCACTAAGTCCAGTGGAGTCCTGGCCACATGCAGTGAGTACAAATCTATACCATATATGTTATGCCAACATCACCATACTAGCACTCTGGGCTCTGGCCCATTGCAGCTAAGTACTGCTGAAAGACAAAGCCACCCAAGTCAGACACAGTGCCATGCTGGCTTGGAGATGCGGCCTGTACCCATACACAGCACTTCACTGAGCTATACATCTGTCTTTGTCTGTTCAGAGACACCTCAAAGACCTTCAGGCTGTGATGCACTGTCTGGGAAATACCTTCTGCACTCAATGCCAAGTAGCACAATTTACAGGACAATCAACAGAAAATCCTCCCACACACGTGGCTGTGATTTTTTGAATCTTTGTGCCTAATAACTTAGAAATGTGGTTTTCAGATGCTATGAGAACTATTGGAAACTCTAAGGCAGCAGGACACAGCATAAGCAAAGAGCTTGACTTCACTTTTCTTAGTTTACCTTAGGATCAGGCAGAACTGCAGTCCCCTAGGAGAAAGACCGCACCTGTCCCAATTACCTTGGCAAGAGCATGAGGTAACAGGAAGACCAAGATGCCAAAATCATGGCTTTTCTTCTAACGTCCAAGTGAGGAAACAAATGGAGAAGATGAGAGAGGCCCCATGGTGTTCCCAGGGAATCCTGGGATGAGTGACCATTTGTGGAGTGTGAGACTGGAAAGGTCTCCAGTTCACTGGCAATTTTGCTTTATCATTCCTCTCCCAAACTGACCAAATTCCACCTTAAAATGAAATGGTTCCCCTCTCAGTGCGATTTGCTCTGTGACTTCTACCTACCAGGGCTTCCACCTTGGGGGATTACTTTCACTATAGGTAGATTTATACACCAATCTGAGTAAGAAAATTGCCCACCAATTCCACATCAGGCTTCTGATGAAAAAAACCTCTCTTCCCCTCTGCTTTTAGGTTCTTTGAGGAAGTCAACTTCTACTTACAAAAATACGAAGTGGGATGTTCTCTGTAGTGTAGATTAAAGCTTGGGGAGGAACCACTTTTAAGAGGCTGATATCCCTTTCTGCCACTTCTTCTGGGGATGGTTTGTGAAAATCCGCTTTCTGGGAGACCAGGTCAAGGTGCCCCTCAGGAGAAGCAATTACTTGTATCAACTCATCCTTGAAAAACACAGACGGCAAATGTTTTCAGAGTATAGTAAGCCTTTTGGCATAAAATGTTGAGACAAAATGAATCAAATATTTGTAAGAATGTAGGGTTGGGAATGACTTCAGCAAAGGTTGTATTTGAGATGACTTGTTACCTGGGCTCCCTGCCTCAGTGGTCGGGAAAGTTTTTGAGGTTTGTAGCTTGTGGCTGCGTAGTGTGTACAGAATGGCTGATACTTCATAATGTTGAAATGCTGAGGAACCTAAGTGCAGATAAAAAAGATGTGCTGCAGGAGATTACAGTAATCACTACTGATTAACTCACAGATAGAATGACAGCTTTATCGCACACACACAACACCTCTGTGGTAAAAGATACTTGGATCACTATTCTGGAATGTGGTGTTTAACAAAACTTTGAGAAGCCATACTTCACCAGGACAAGCTGAATGAGGGCAGAAAGGAATATTTCCATTCTCACTTTTCTATAAAATGTCATGGATTTAAAAGGGTTTTGCTCAAATATTCTGAACTCAACATGGTGGACAAAAGCTGTATTAAGTAATATACATAACAGTGACTGATGAACCAATGTGTAATAAGGGTAAAAGACGCTACAAGAATGCTTTGAGACTTGTTACACCATCTGAAAAAAAAAAAAATAAAAGAAAAAGTGAACATTGAGCCCAAATCTGTACTGATTTGAATTTGGGGGAATATTTTTACTTCAATGGGGTGCAGAATTTGAACTTCTGTTATTCAAAAATTGGAGAGAAAAGGGTTTAGAAGTCGGGAGAAAAAAAAATTTCTGTACTCATAAAGTTGGAAAAAAATTATATATTTCAAAGAGGTGTTTGCAGGAATGAAGAAATGTATCATGCACAGCTGAATGCCAAATAAACAGAAGACTTCCATTACTCTCTAAAAGGAGGGACACTTCTATAATATCACTTTCATAAAGCTCTGAAATCAAACTAAAAACTGTGTGGTTTGCAGGGCTTGCAGTATCTTTATTCATAGACGGATTTTGTTGGTTGAAATATAATTTCAGCTGAGGTGGTTCACCTCTCTCTGGAGAGGAGACTATTGCTGGCTATAAGCTTGCTACTTATGGAAACAAGTAAAATTTGTTTCTAATAAAAACGTGATAATCATACAGCCGTATTAAGACAACATTTCTACTGGGCTGACGACTGGAGCCACTGAATCAGGCAGAAAACATGTCTAACTGGACTGGTGAAAGAGAGAAACATGATACATCTGAGGGAGCTGTTCTGACTCACCTTCAAGTCATAAAAAGGAAGAACATGTCTCACTTTCACATCTACAGATTCAATAGGAACTAGGCCAAGAGCATCAGGTGCCTGAAAAAATACAGTATTTAAAACCAAATAAACCCAATAATATGGTGGGTATTTGCTTTTGCATTGTTGGCAATCCATAAGCACAGCTACTTGAAAACATATGGAAATAATTATGCAAACATTTTGTTTGATATTTCTTGCGTCCTGTCTTGGACTTCAGCATTTCAGCTATTTTTCATTTCTTTCCTTCTGCAAAATCATGGGATTTTTTAATGCCATTAAGAGAATGCAATGTTTTTTCACTCTTTTCAGCGGCAGCCTTAGTAAATCTGAAGTTCTGAATTAATTTGTCAGAACCCCAGAACACCAGTCACATTGTGAAATTTTAATACAGGGAGTACTGGGCCTGAGACCAATGTCTGCAACAAAATTCTATCATCTTGAGTGTGGGCCATCATTTCAATACTGTACCTACCAAATCCTGCTGCAACTCATAGGAACTGTAAAAGGGGAATTCAAAAGGCAATATACGATCTTCAGTTATGCTGGAAGAAAAGCCCTTACATTCTTCACTCTTCTCTGGTTTGCTGAAACTCTGGCTCTCTGTCATGAATGGAAAGCAAATACTAAGATTTTTTAATATATGTCAATACACCATTTCAAAAATAGAATCAAGCCACGAAATATATTTTACATCTTCCTAAGACAGTGTATGTCTAGTAATTTTAATATAAATTATCATTTACTAATTTATAGCTTGATATTTATATAATGATTTCTAAATTCATAAATATAATTTTTATTATTCATGCATTTTTATTAGGAGCTTATATATTAAGAGATTTTGTTGATTTTATTAAATTAACAGCTCTTTTTAATACGCCATCTGTAATTACTAGTATATGTATTGGTGTTTTAATCATATGGATATTAAAAGAAGGAATTGAAGTTATGTCAGCATGGAGCCAATTTTTTATAAGGATTATATTGGTGTTTGTAATTTTGGTATGGATATTATTAATACCTA
>JAOEHX010015791.1:0-15869 GCA_025448015.1 Bolborhynchus lineola
ATGTAGTACTTTTATAGCCCACCAACTAGGTGTCTTCTGGTTACCAGCGACCGGCCCTGACTTAACTCTGACCATCATCCCAATAAAGAATGAATTTTGATGAAATCAGATGAGTTCTGCAGTAAAGACAATGATCCAACACTGCACACAGCCTCTCCTGCTCCGAAAGACTGTTACAAAAGATGGAACTCGATGTTGTGGACCGGATGGACTCAGCAACTTCATAGGGATTGGTTCATGCACTAAGGGATGATCTCTCTCTCCCTCTGTGCGTGTGCGTGGATGTATATATATAGGTACGCATACATATATATAAGAGTGATGGTATATTGAAAATGTGGGATCTGACCATGATGTGAATGGTATGGAATAAGGGGCGGATACTGTCCTGGGTTCAGCAGTAACAGTCATTTTTACTCCTCCTTAGTAGCTGGTGCAGTGCTGTGTTTTTGACTTTTGGCCTGGGAACAGCACTGATAACACCAATGTTTTTAGCTACTGCTCAAATGTTTAGTCTGACCAAGGACTTTCTGAGTCTCATGCTCTGCCAGGGAGGAGGGGAAGGCAGGAGGAAGCAGAAACAAGACACCTGACCCAAACTGACCAAAGAGGTATTCCATACCACAGCACATCATGCCCAGGATGGAAAAACTGAGGGCAGAAACCCAGAAGAGTTAAGTTCATGGTTGGGTCGGGCTTGGTATGGGGTAGTGAGCAACTGTACTCTCTTCCCTTGTATTTCTCTTGTCATTATTATTATTGTCATTATTATTATTGGCCGGGAGGAAGTAGAGACAGGACACCTGATCCAAACTGACCAAAGAGGTATTCCATACTGCAGCACGTCATGCCAGGATGCAAAAACTGGGGGCAGGAATCTGGAAGGGTTAGATCACTGCTCGGTCGGGCTGGGTATCAGTCGGCAGTTGGTGAGCGGTTGTATTCTCTTCCCCTGTTATTTCCCTTATCATTATCATTAGTAGTGACAGCAGCAGTGGTTTGTGTTATACCTTACTTACTGGGCTGTTCTTATCTCAACCTCTGGGAGTTACATTCTTTCAATTCTCCTCCCCATCCCTCCAGGAGCCAGGTGGGAAGGAAGTGGGGGAAGTGAGAGAGCAACTGTGTGAGTTACAGCTGGGCTTGAACCACGATGTTTATGAGATAAAATTTCTCTAATTTAAAGAAGCAAATAGTAGAAAATCTTAAAAAGTGCAGAAAGCACAAAGTTCTTTCTTTATGTCAAATTAGAAACTGAGTTGATACTGGCAGCTACCTTGGAAACCATTACTTTTTGGCAAGTTGATTTTGTATTTGATTTTTTTTTCAACAGCAACTAGAAATAAAGATACTAGAACATCATGTGGAGTTTGGTTCCAATCTGCTACTGTTAATTTTTTATACATGTTTTTTATTTGTTGTAACTCATTCACAACTTTTTGAAACTTGCATCTTTTGAAATTTCATATTATTTTTTTTGCTTGGGTTTTGTTTTTTATTTCAGTTGTTGTTTTCTCCCAAAGTGTTTTTCCTATGCAATTCTGACCAGAAATTCCATAGTAATGTTTAAGTGAGAAAAAAAAAATGTCTCTTTCCTTGTCATTAATTTTGTCAGTTTGAAAAAAAAACACAAACCAAAACCCCAACAGAATAACACTACTTTTGGAGATAGGTTGAAATTAGAAATTAGCTAGAAATCTCCTCAGTGAGTAACAGTCTACCGGTCTTCTCTAAAGTAGTTGGCTTTGTTGGGGTAGGGTTATTTGTACTGGAAAATTGCATACCAGGCAGCGTCTTTTAAAAACATTATTTTCAGTTGCATACCAAAAGAAAATCTGCAGTAACAGGAATACAATTGAAGTGATTTTTCTAAGAGTCACTATTTTAAGGAGAGAAGATCTGGGTCTAGCATGAGTTATTTGTACATTAATTATCCTGTGACTCTTACCATTCTTCAAGTACACGCTGTGATACACTTATTCATTATGAAAGCTATATTTTCATGTAGTAGTCAATATAATTTGAACACTGTAAAATATATCCTTACTTATATGTCACCCATATACCTCACTACCAGTATAATTAATGACTAGTGCCATGCCCCTCTCTCATTAGCTGCTATCATGAGATGTCTGATGGACAAGTTAAGTGGGAGAGCAGACAATCACAAGTTTCTCTTAATTCTTCCCCAAAGCCACCTGCTAGCTAATCACATTATTTTGAAATGGAACAGTAGAAACATGAGGTTTTGTCACTGACAGCATTTGGAGGAAGCTTTCCCTTCTTCACCTCAGGATGGAAAACTGAAATAATGAATTTCAAAGAGTATAATGAAAGTAAGCAATAGTTTCTCCTTTTGTCTCCTTTCGTGCTTCCACCTGTCTGCAACACCCTTCCTTTTACAAGTCTACAAGCACACCCAACAATTCACCTAGCTACCTTATTCTCCACCTGAGTCTATCACTGCAGCACTCCAGCCTTGCAATTCAACTTTTCACTCTTTTATGTCACATTTTATTCTGCTTTATCTATTAGAAATCTTAACCCTGCTAGCACACCTGTTTCAGAATAGAAAAGAGACATTCATGCTTATTCCGTCAAAGATCAAAGTCATCCAGCTAAAAATCTGAATCTCTTCTGGCTAACAGAGAGAGAATCAGAAAAACAGCACCTTCTATTCACAGACCTATTTCTCTGCATACCTTTAAAATTATGTTTTCTTCCTATTCAAAACTATACTTCTGTGTTTTGTATGGGAGCATGTACAGGTGCAATTGTAATAGAATTTTACTGTAATGGTGTGTTTTTTGTTACACTTTCACCTTTGAGGACAGGTCATTTTTAAGACTTCAAAATCAGCTTAGGAGATATGGGTTGTAGACTCAGGCATAGCAAAAAGAGTGAAAGGAAGAACACAGTTAAGAGTCCACTTTATATCAAAAGAGATGTCACAGTCCCATTAATTTAACTTTTAAAACTGGTGCGAAGGTCATATGAGACAGCGCTCCCTTCATAAACTTATTTTAGAAGGACAAGATAGCATGTGACTGAAATCCTTGAGCAGAGTTCTATGTAGTATTAAATCCTGATCAGACCAGATCCATAAGAGCTGGGGATGGTTGCCCCCTGCCCGTGGGTGACTCCTGGCACCTCTGCTGGGCTACTAAGCTCCAGGCGCATGATATGGGAGTACCTACAGGCATGACTTGCAGCACCTAGCTGGTGTAATCACAGGGAAGATGCTGGCCACAGTCAGCCCTTCCTTTCTCTTCAGGGACCCCCTGGATGCTACTCCAGCTGGACTGAGCCCTTTCCTCACATCAACTCCAGACAAATTCCTTAAGCCACAGGACTCTTTAAGGGCATGGAAAGTTATTTCATTGTCATTGGAGAAGTTTTACTAATGTCTGTGCTGAAAAATTTGGGCACCTATTAGGGGAAAAGGAGTGTTTCAGGCTGAATTTCTTGAGTAGTTCATCATTTACATATCATCTTATCATAGCAGAGTATTAAACCTGGAGCAGATTCAACAAGAATGCACCACCAGCTCCAGACAGATCACCCTGCATTAATAAGTTTTATTTTGAAAGCATTGTAAGAAGACAAATGAATTAAAGTCCAAGCATGACACCAGTTCAAGTAGATGACTTACTTGACAAATACGAGCTAGCACATCTATCCCCTCTGCTGCTCATGTTTGTCATATTATTTACACTGGATAATCATGCTGTACAAATGCTGCCAAATTAGGCTCCTCACCTGGCAAATGTGGAGGCAGAGCACTTCTGTAGGTAGTGTGGATCTTGTCAGTGGGAAACAGCTAAGTCCAGTGCTGTCAAAACAAAGTACTTTGAGAGTGGCCAAGCATCAGTGTACTTTACATAAAATATCTGAGCAGATTTTATGTCAGTTCTCGAAAGGTAGCAGCTCATGGTACAAGCACTTTTGTTCAGATAAGAGAAAAGTCTAGAGAAATTTGTTTCACTATTTAACTGGTGGCTACAGAGAACATGGAAATTCCCGTTCTACAAGGAGTCACATGGAAAAGATGAGGGGTAACGGGCACAAGCTACTGCTGGAGAGATTCTGACTGGCACAAGAGGAAAACTGTGCACAGTGAGAACAATCAGACATTGGATTAATTGGATTCCCCAAAACCTGAGCACTTTTAAGATTCAACTGGGCAGGGTGTTGGGACATCTAATCTAGGTCATGCTTTGCCTAGAAAGGTTGGACTGGATGATCCCTGAGGTCCTATCCAACCTGGCATACTGTGATTCCATGATTCTATGATTCTAGGGTGGCATTTGAGAATCACAATTTTGAAGTCTGGTACTTTGAATTACGCTTTGCTTAGGTTTGGATATCTCACATTTCTCAATATTCATGATTCTATCAAATCTTTCTAAAAATTTGAGATCTGGAATATTAATTTTATATGAAAAAGCATCTTTATTTCTCTGAAAGTAAGAGGTTACACCACAACAACCAGCCGTGAAGATGAAAAAGGAAGCAAAGTTTCTGGTTAAACCCAAGAAGTTTGCAGTTAATGCAATACCCTGGTTTTGCCAAACTTCATTCCTAACACCAGAGGGAGTTATGCAGAATTCAGAAAATGCCCTCCTTGAGAAGCCCAGACTCCACTGGCCATTAGTTGCTGGCCAAACTGGCCCCAGCAACTAATACTTATGTTTATGTGGATTCAGACCAAAAGGAAGGAAAAAAATACAAATATTGTTATAAGAGGAGCATATGTTTGAGAAGGACTGAAAAAATAGCTTTGCAGTGTGTGTGCCCCAAGATTTTATTATTTCCTATCCTCTCACTGAGAATTTAATCAAATTCAACACAACTTTTTTAACATACCATCTTTTATTTCTATTTTTTTAATAAAGCTCTCATAGATCTATTTCTTGGGTAGCATTGGTGGTCTGGAACTTGTATCTTTTTCATATATTTTTATTTTGCCCAATATAAATTGCCAATTTATAGGGAATCATAAGCTTTTCCTTTTACTTCTTCAGCTGTTCATAGTTTTACTCTATGTGGATCTGCATGGGTTCAATATAATTTTCTTGCTTATCAACAAAGATCTGAGCTCTGCTCATGAAAATGAGTTTTGGGATTTGGATTGGGCTTTTTGCATTTTTATGTTCCCCCCATAGTTTAAAAGGCATAGAGCAATGTAAAAAACTTCCTGATCAGTATTACAGAAAAATGTCTTGAATACGAATTTTTTTAAAATAAACCCCCCCTTGTCCTTAGTACAGCATTGTCTTAAGTTTCCTCTAACTCTTAAAGGAAAACAAAAGATCCTCTTATCCAGAAGCTTGCACATACACGATCTGAAATTATTGCTATGTTTGTCACTGGCATAAATGATGCCTCTGGATACCTCTACCAACAGATGACAAGACTCAACCCTTTCCAGGCATCTAAGAACTGACTTCAAAAATGTAGAGCCTCCCACTGTATGTAGAGCATGTTCAACACACACTGAGCCAATAGTTGGGTACTACCCTTCAAATTCAAGAGAAGTTTAAAGTCTGGTAATTTGTTGTGGCTTTATATTCAAAACTTTCTTTTTTATTATTATTTTTCCTATTGACCAGAGCCCTCTGTCATTGTTTACTGCAATGGTCTGCTAGACAGAAGACTTGCCTTTCTCAGCTTCACTTGTGATTGCTGTGCTTCAGTGACTTTCCAAATGTGTTTGCCTTTTGTTTTCTTGTCTGACATTTATCTACATCATCCCTCACTTGCTGCCCAAGAGTCCTATTAAGTTTTAAAAGTCTGGTTTTGTCTTTAGTCATCTGTCGCTTATCATTTCTGTGCAATAAGTTCAGATCTGCATGAAATACCATATCCCTGATTTTAAACATGTTGAGCATTCAGTTATAATTACTGATGTGCATGGTGCATTCCTGAATGTAAAACTGATCATCATCCATTTGCATGTACAATTATCTGTTCTACATATACGATCTGCAGGTGAAAGTTTCATGGGCCATGGTGGTCATTTCACATGCAAATTTGACATGTGACTATACTTGCATGTTTCACATGTGATTATTCACCTAACACACCTAAAAATCAAGACCTAAAATAAGGTTACAACCAACTTGAGGAAATTGTCATGATGATGTAACATTGTGAAATCTCATGACCTATTATTATCGCATTTAGTAATCATGCTATAGCTGCTGACGTCCTAGTGATTAATGCAAAACTTTGCAGCAAATCTGTGGATGGATTAGCACATTTGGAGAAACATTAACTGACAAATGGAAGACTTTGATACAAAGTAAGTTTGACTTTGTAAATACAGTTGGGTTTACATCATGCAATAGATGCAAGATGAGAGCATAGTTTCAGTTCTAGGAGAGGGAGCTTTAGCATCTTGCTGAGCTGTGGAAGAGCTACAGCTGTTGTGTCTAATCCACTGCAGAAGATATTGATGGCCAGGGCTAGGCTTAAACATATGTCTGTTAGATCACTGACTCTTTACTCTTCAATATGTCTATATGGCAAGTTTAAGTCTCACAGAATGACCAGTGACATGGATGCTATAATCCACAAGTGGGTGAAATACTAGTTTTCATCTTCACTCAGGAGAATTACCTGAATTTCTGTTCAGAAAGGATGGCTTCATTAGAAACTGTAAAAGCAGCAAGTGTGAAAAGAAAGGATTAACAGAGATGCCCTTGTGGTTTGCTGAAGGAATGGGAGTTTATCCCATATGATACCAGTGAAGAACTAAGCTTTTTCAATTAATATCCAGGGCTAATTTAGAATTTAAAATATGTTTGGTTCTATTCATTAGCAAGAAACTGACCAAATTTTTATCTCATTTGTGAGTGTGAGAATTGCTGCCTTACAGATGAGTGTCTTGTAAACCATTTCATATTAAGCATGTGTATTTCAGTCAAATTATAATGTGAATTTTCACATCTTCTTTTCCATAATAATAGTCACAGACTTTCCAGCACTTTGTGACTCTTATTTTGTTAGAGGACAGTATGTTTTTGCTGACACTGATTTTATCCTTGTTAAGAATGTTTTAATTTTGAGGCCAAAAGGACACCGTTCTGGCTCATTTTTAGAATATTCAGAAGGATGGTGTGAAGACAGTAATTTTCATTCACTACCACTTTCATTATAAGACTATAAAGATTTCTTATGTTTATGTGAGATGCAAAGAAATACAAACATTTAGAGGATATGATATGAAAAATTTTCTGCTACAAGTGACTGCATTATCAGCTAAGAAATACCTGTATTTATGAAACTTCAGCAGTGTAAGGGAATGTGTCAGGGGATCAGAAATTAGTCCTCTCTACTGTTCAGTTATTAAAATAATGCCTAGCACAGTTTTGGCCCAGACCAGCTGTAACAGTCTTAAGCACCACTTAGACATACCTTGGAGTAAGCATAGTCCAGAGATTATTTGCTTTGTTTTGGTAGTGTGGGTGCTAGCCACCCACAGATAGCCTATGAGCTACCCAGCAAGTCTCACTATCACAGACATAGCCTAGCCTCAGCAGATGGGTCACCTGAAAACTGAAGTATGTTCTTGAGTTGTAGTGCTTTTAGACAGGGTATGAGATACAAGGTTTATAAGGAAAGGCAATAGTCTCTATGAGACTAATTCATGCAATAGTAAAAAAAAAAAAAAAAAAAGGATATCTTTTGGGCTCAGAATGCCTTAAAGTTGGCATTTTAGAATGACCAGTAATAAAACAAACAAACAAAAAGGGAATACCAATGCTTAAGAAGAAATACAGGAAAAAAACTAAACTAACATGAGTTCATCTGTTTCTAATCTGTCCTTTTGTATTCTGCTCAGTTACAGGATACTCATCTTTGTCATAGATGAGAGCCTGCTTTTAGTTTGTCAAGAAATATGACTATGAAATAAAGGCATGGAACTAGATCAGTCAGGTCACCAAGTCCAGTCATCATTTTGTCAGGTAATCCCTTAAATGTATCTTTCTTTAAACTGATTATGCTTCTTGCTCTCCCTTTTTCTAACACAAAAGAGTGTTTCAGAAAATCGCTGCCCTGAAGCTTAGAAACAATGCTCCTAAATTCTACCCCAAATTGATTGATTGACAATATTGGACTCATTTTTCTTCTGTTAGCATAGTCTAAAGTGTTTTTGCCTTTCCCAAGCTGGTGGCTGACCTTTTTATGTACTTGTAGAAAGTAATCATACCTTGTAGCATTTTGTTCACCTAAATAATCAAAATCTTTATAAATTTCCTTCTGGCAAGAAATAATTTCCTTGATTATCTCACAACCTATTGGTGTCTGCTGTAGTTTAAAAAAATATTTGTTGAACATGGGGACCATACTATGTATGCTATTAACTAGCCCAGCTAAAACCAGGATACTGAGGAAGTCTCTCTGCATCTTACCTGTCAGTCCTGACCTGTTGCATCTTACAACTTCAGTTGGCTTTTTTTTTCATGACCACATCATGTCAATGATTCATAGTGATCTTGCGCTTACTAATGCACTCAGCACATTGTATAGTACATTTGTCATGTGTTGTTTGTTCGTTCTCTGAGTCTTTTCTCAGGAGGAGAAGTATGTTCAGAGATGTGTCAGGCTTCAGCAGTGCTTTCCATTTTTTTGTTTCACCTTTTGTTCTATGGTACAAATCACTGCATGTTTTTATAATTGCCTTAATTTTTCCATTTGTATGAAAAGGTGATGGCATTGGTGATTGCTGGTAGTTCCTGAGCAGTTAAATCCAAAGTCTCAGGCCAACCACTGTTTTGTCTTTAACGCACAAAAAAATTTCATCCCTAATGCAAAGTGCTGAAGCACACTTTTTGGCTATGGTTTTATCCTAATATTCTGTGATGGCCATTTAGGTACTTTGGCCAAACAAAAGAAGAATATGACATCAAATTCTTGAAGATATAGACAGAGATCTAGCATCAAATAAATATCATGTAGCCCACACAACAGCTATGAGCTGCTCCCAGAAGTCCTTATTAGTACAGAAAATAGTCTGCAATAAATATCACCTGTGGTAAGCACTAAAGACTTCATATCTTCTACCCCAATACATCTATACTGCCTTGATACAATCAAGAGGAGAAGAATGCACAAATAACTACAGTTAAATAATTCTGAAACAAGGGTCTCCAGTCTCTTCAGTGAGAGCTGATGTGGCTGGTCATGCTTAAACAGGTAGTTCATTGGTTTCAACATGAGCAAGGGTTACAGAAAGACCACCCTGTTATGTACAAAGAAGAAGGATGTTAGTTCCTCTGTTAACAGGCAGAAGAGCCAAATGCTCTGAGCTCCAGAAACTTAAACTTAGAAGGGAAAAAAAGGTTAGATTGACACTTATTTTAATCAAAACCCCTCTTTGCAAGGAATGTAAAAAAAGCCGGATTCTCAAATGACTATCAGCTCTGGGGAAAAACATAAACTTTGATATTGATAATGAAGGTACGTAAGTACAGAGCTCTCAACGTATTTTTAACAAATAATTTTTAAGTTATTTATTGCCAGAATGAAGAAATTCACTCAGAAATTCAAAACAAGTTCAATTGCGCAAAATACTAAACCCCCCACAATTATATGCAAACATGAGAAGAGATTATTTTAAAAATAATGAGTAAGGAAAGAAAAAAAACTATGTAAAACACTTTGATGAATTTATTTTAAATATTGGGTGAATTATGCAGCCTGTTTTCTTGTTTTGTTAATGAAGAATCAGGACCTAAAATATTTGTAGTGTTTCATGAATATGCAATGAAATGTTAAATATTTGCAATGAGGTTTGACAGTGTGAACTTTCCTGAAATCTTACCAAGCTGAACACTTAAAAATACTTCAGAGCCACTAAGAAGTCAAACAGGTGATGATCAGCTTCCCTTTCTGCCTCAAGGCAGGATTTTCAGTGGCTCTTGTTCCTTTGGTCAAACAGTGCAGGAGGGCAGTCACTATGGATGAAAAAATTCATGAGCTCAGTCAAATAATTTCTTGACCAAATAGCAGATAGAGGTTCCCCAAATGGACTAATAGGCTGGTAGAAATGAATTGGTGTAATTATTATTATAAAACACAATTATTTTTTTGCAGCTGCCGCCCAAAACAGGGCCTTTAGTGTGCTCAGTAAGTTTGAAAGCATTTTCAGCTCCATTAAACACCAATTAATTTATAAAAGATTACTCATAAGTAGAATCAAACCAACTGTAACACACTGTAAAATGGAAGCCATTTTGCCAGACTAAATAAATAAATAAATAAAATAAATCAACCTGCTTCATCATTTTGGAGCTCTTCTTTTAATTAGAAATATAATCACTCCAAAGAATGGACATAGCAGCTTCTTTTTGCCCCCATCACTGCATCAGTTCCATGCAGCACTGGGTCCCTCCCACACTTACTTTCAAGAATGGTCAGAAAATGATCTGGCTCTACCCTTTCTCAGTAGTAAAACTGCAGTCAAATCCTTTCAATAGGAAGTATTTTTAAGTCATAACAACCATGTTTCAAACTGCTGCTGGTAAAACTGTTTTAATTAGGGCTCTGAGCCATACCAGCGCTCTGTGCTGCCCTGCCTCTGGAAAGATGCAGGCACACCTGCCCAGGCTCTGCTTCTGCTGTCAAAGCATGCAGACCTTGCGCTCCATGCTCTTGTCAATTGCTGTTCGCACTGAAATCATAAACTGCAAATTGCAAGAGGTAAAAGACAGACACACCTCCTACTTTGTTCTGCTTCTGGAAGGGAGACACAGCTTTTTAAGGAGATCTGAAGTGGGGAACAGCAATCCTATCATCTGTCCTATCCAAATTCCTCTAGGTACATACATCAGGGCTGGAGATGTGATGCTATGGAAGACAGTAGGATTACCTAGATTACTTGATTACAGGTACAAAGCTGCTGGAATAAATTGCTCAAATGGCTTCAGACAATGCACTCTGGCTCGAAGTCCAGTGCCCATCATTAGATAAGCTGCAGCAAGTCCATTTTTTCTTGTTGGTGATGCCAAGCATTTCATCTGACTTGGGAAGATCTCAGGGGTTTTTCCTCCAGTGGTCAAGGCAAAAGAGCAAATTGCAGGTTGTTTGGCAAATTCCTACCTTTTTTTTTTTTTCTTTTTTTAGCTTTCAGATTCCAAAATTCTGTAGGATGGCAGAAATGAAAGTAGTAAGAGTAAACAAAAAAGATGGAGGCAGTATGTCTAGGCCCCAGCCTGTGAAAATACACACTTGCCACTTTCTTCACTCAAAATAAAAAGGACTTACAACTTAAAAAAAAGAATCCAGCATGACCCCACAGTTACCCACTATGTCACAAACCTAACTAATGTTTCCAAGCCTATATTAAAAGTACGGAGACTGCGGCCTGAGATGAATTCCAAGTATATCCAAGGAATTAATGCAGAACTTGACAAGTGTCACAGTCCACGCCTGAACCCAAGCTTTGGTAGCCCAGTGAGCTTTGTACTGCTAAATTAGGCCAGGATTTTTAGCAAATGGCAAACAGATGGGGAACTGTGACCAGCACTCAACAAAAAACATTACTAACATTTAGTATACAGAGTCACCAGTAATTATTAATACTGCCAAAAAATTAACTTTTTTTATTCTTAACTGTGTTCTAGAGCTTTCAGGTATTAGGGGACCTATGTACAAGCAGCTGCACAACCTATAATCAAAGGATATTCTTTAATGTATAGAGAAAATCCACATGACAAGCTGACTGGATAACATTAAGAAAATGATGATGGCATTGCAAGCTGTGCTTGCAGCTTTTCACAAATTTTACGATGTCTTATCAGGCAAGTATAATTTCTAATAGAAAAAATATGTATCATCTCATCCAAATCTTGTTAGAAGATGATAGATGAAGAATAGTTACCTGTTTTCTCTTGCATTCAAGGAGAATTTCAGGTTGCTTCTGTTTGCATTATTGAGAGTTAGGTTTCAAATGCAAAACCCTGGCAGAAGCTGACATTAAAGGTATTCGTGTGCAACCTTTAGTGGTTTCTCTGTCTGAACAGCCAGGGCAAATGATCCTCTTTGCATTCCTTGAGGCCATTTTAATTGAATTTAGAGCCAACTCAGGTCTCCCAAATTCAGACTCTGAAGATCCAATGGAGGCAAAAATACCATATGGCACTTGAAGACTACATGAATTATCAGCAAAGAGCCTGATCCCGTAAAATGCTCAGTGACACTGATTCCTGTTTAAATCATAGTGAGCTGTGATTGTTCAGTGCAATTGGTCCCAGGCATCTGAGGCACAAGATTGCCCTTTAGTATGAAATATTCCCACCCTTGTTAGCATTAGCTGAATACTAGAAAGCTGTGTGAATCCATAACAGCTTGATTTTATGTTTATAGGGAAGAAAAGGATGCTAAATCTTGGAAATTTATACAGATTCAGGAATTGTGGAAGGGGCCTTGGAAAAGAGTACATTTCAGATTAATAATATTTCCAAGAAGTATCTATTTTCAATGTTTTTCTTTAGGCCAGTCTACCAGCATAAATTGCTGTATCACTAGATTCATTCAGTTTATATGCTAGTCACCTAGAGGAATATAGGAATTATTGTGCTTGCTGTCCCCACAGCTGTGAGCAAGCAGGAAATATTAGACCTCTGTTTTTAATAGCATGCTACAAAATATTATCTAGATTCTGAAATGCCTTATGTACTTTAAAATATTCTCATGTATGAATCCATAAGCACTATGAATATTTCAATTAGCATTCCAAGTGTAAAAACACCATGGCTTCCTCTGGTTAAGTAATGTTTATTTGCAAGTCTGACTGTCAGTGGTTGATGGACAGAGTATCAAAGGATTTACTTGAAAAATTATATGTGATTATATGCAGATTTCCATGAATAATAGGAATAAACACAGTAACTTAACCAAATCACAAGAACACTCATTTTTAGATATGTCATAAATCTTGCTATGGTTCTCAAGCTCATGAATAAGAAAAAAAACCCCAGCCTCTAGAGCATAGCAGCTCCACTTTGAATAGCTGAGTTCAGATGTGATCTCCAGTAAAATTAGTAGTTTTACCTTAGGAAGAATGACGTACTAAAATAAACAAGAGAACAGCAGGGTGGTATGGCGATAGCACGCTTGTAAGTTGTTGTTTGTACCCATCACACCTGAGATTTAATTGCTTCCATTTTAAGATACATGGAATTTCACTGTCACTGAGGATGAAAAACATAGTAGTCACTAGCTGATGGCAGATACTCAGCAGACGTCTACTGTCATGGCGCTACAGCACTCACTGGGGCATATGTTCAACTGAAAAATCTTCCCTTTGTAGTTCTATTTAATTCTTTCTGATCATATTTTCCCTTGGACTGTACTTTGGCAAAAAGCAGGCACTAAAAGCAATACAGCTGGGTCAGAATGTGTTCTGGCTGGGCTCAACAGACCTGAGTCTTCTGTACTGCTAATACAGTCATGCAAGTCCAGTCTCTGAAAGAGCTTGTTTTGTGATAGATTGCCCAATGCACCAGGCTCCACCATGCCGTACTGGCAGAGCTTCCCTATGAGCTGAGATGCAATGACTAGGTTTGCATATATGGAAGAGTACTTTTGGAAGCTACTTCTGTGCTAAATTCAATGTGACTTCAGACTCTTTAGGCAGTAAGATGAACAGTTTTTTTCTGGGTTCACAGTGTATCCTGGTGCCATTCATCAATTTTGACCTTTGACAGCGGAGTCTATTTTTCCACTGTAATGGAAGTTAGCACTTCAACAGGACACCATCTACACAAAAATGATTTCTCCTTATAGTGTGGTATATTACCTAATCATATTGGAGCATTCAGGGACTATTAGAAGAGACGTATGTCCCTCTCATGTCTAATTCAATGCTCTGCTTTCCATAGGATGCCAAAAGACGGCTTCACACAGGGAAATTATAAGATCTATGACTTGCAGAAAAAAAAAAAAAGGTAAAAAAAGGAATGAAGAAGCTTAGGGCAAAACAGAAAAACAAGTGAAAAATGAAAATTAAATTGTATATTAGGTTTTCCACACAGCATAAACAGAAGAAAATATACATAATGGATTATTTTGTTTCATTAACAACGTCATAGAAGAATGGCATGTATCAAAGCAAGAAAAATGAATTCAAACATGCCTAAAAAAAAACTGCTAAGCTGAGTGAACCAGTGAGGAAGAAAATTTCAAAATAATGAGCAAACGTGGCATTTGGATCTGAAGATGATAAAAAGCATTTCATCAAGCATAAAGAATACATCTTTAGAAATGTGGAGAGCAGTAAGCTTTCTGTCCAATCAGGAAAAATTGTCTGAGCATGAGCAGGACAGAACTTCATGAAATACTGAGAACTATTCAACATTATCAGTCAACAAAAGCAGAGCAAGAACAATGACTGCTTTGCAGCAGATGACAAAAAAGTTAGTGTACTCTAACTCACCTCTGCATCTTTCTGCAATCTTCAAAAACATTGGTAGATTCTCCTACTGGATGGCTTCCTCCTTCTCTTTCTAGAAGGTCCCTATCCAAGATCTCAAGGAATGATAGAAAAAAATGGAAGCCAACAGAAAAAAATTCAAGTATCATAAAACACTGCCACTGGACACTGTCTGCCTAAAAAAGAAGGAAACTTATCTCTTATAAATGCTGGGGAAGGAAATCATACAACATTTTAGAAACTTGGCCGTATCATTGCTGCTGCAGAAGTTATACCTTATGTTTTGCTGCCTAAAACTGCTGAGAACTTGAGGATTTTTTCCCTTGTTAGTCCATTATATCTACTTTTTCTGAAAAGCTTTGCAATTCAGACTAATATTCACCCTTTATATTTTCAAAATCATACGAAATATGATTGCTGAAAAAGCCCCTTTAATATAGTTAGTGTGAGATAAATGGTGCAGTCCTCTGAAAGCACAGTGTGATAGATGGATGCCGCCCTGGCTTACCAGCCACCCTGATTTATATGCAACGATTCTGTCCTCATTGTGAAACTCCCACATTATGCTGGGGATTATGATTGTTCTGAGTCTCCTGATCCCTAGGAGAGGCATGCAGAAAAATATCTAAAAGTGCTACAGTGAGGCAAAGTTGCAAAGGAACAGCTGGAGGGAAGAAACATCAACAACAAAACAGTGAAAAGACAAACCCATAGGCCTTAGATGGATAATTGAATGACATCCTCTGTCCCTAGCAGTCCTGATATTTTACCATTCTTTTTTCTGTCTATTACTATGCCACTGCAAATAATAACTCTCTCTTTAATAATACAGAAGAGATGCATACTTGACTGTTGCAATGTTTTCTAAATCACCCTACCTCCAACATTTGAATATTGCATCCTTGAAAATACACCGGATACTGAAAAATACTACTTAGCTGACATGATGTGTTGTAAAGAAACCTTGTTTTTATATTTGTGTTTAAATTTTAAAGTATTTGTTTTAAAAATGATCTGTCCCATAAATGAAATTGTTTAAATTTTAAAAGCAATTTACAAATTACTGTTCTGTACTGTATGTGTTAGTTCATTAATAATGGATTTCCATGTAAGGCTTCCTTATTGCTTTCTTAATGGAAGAAATTCAGCCAGTTGCTTCTGTAATTGTGACTTGATTATATTCCAGATTTTACAATAGACTTTCCTGAGCTGAAATTAAACACAATTATCTCTCTTCAGTGTCAGATCCCCTTCAAGTGTCTCTCTAGCTGGTACAGCAGGATTGCTGCTTGTGTATTCACACAAGACGCTAAAAGCAGCCCAGCAGAGAAATTATGAATTTGGGAGGCTATGTTTATTAGAACTGAGGAAAGCAACCAGGCATAATGGTAAAGAATAATATTTCAATCACAAAATAAGTTGGTGAAAA